>CM062819.1:1879339303-1879459124 GCA_031772625.1 Pinus tabuliformis | reverse complement strand
TCAATTTGTTTACCCAGTCTCTTGTTATTGATGAGGTCCCCTCCCTCCAGAGTGTCATTTGATATGCAAAAAATCCTGCAGCTCTCCAAGAATTTCAAAATAGGTGATTGGTCTATACCAGGATCACCAGTCATCAGAATATATGGCTGTGAGCTCTGTCCATACAAGCTCCCAAAATATGTTCCTGTGAGATTGTTTGCTCTGGAATATTATAAGCAGCTCATTCATTCTGACCTCACTCACTTTCACAGCTCCAAAAAGAAAGCCCATCTCAAGTTCAAGCACCACTTGGGCCCCTTCATTATGAATAAGAAAGAGGGATGGCAAGATGCTGAACTAATCCTTGAAGAAAAGTACAAACTCTCAAAAAGCTTCCTGTGGGTCCCTTATGACCCTCAAGGCTTCATCACTGCTAGGAGAGTCAAGTACAGGCTGCTAGGATATGAGCATTGCAAATACCCACACATTGAACAATATGCTAATTAGCAAGAATGGAAACCAGATACATTAGTTGAAAAATTGACTGAGGAAGAGTTGATGCAAAAGAATGTCAAGGATTTAGAAAAGATTCTTGACCTAGATTCTGTGCAGCAGGTACCCTTGAAGCGATCGCACCCAGTAGGAGAAGGGACCTCGGCCTCAACGGCTGCACCAACCAAACAGGCACCTTCTACAGCAGCACCAGATATAGGTAAAGGTAAAGGAATAATGGGTGCTGAAGAGGAAGCACCAAAAGAACAGCCTGCCCCTTCTAGTGAGCAGCAACAAGAGCAGACCCCCCCTCCACAAACTGAGCCACCAACAGCCCCAATCTTGCAAACTCCAGCACATGAGGAGAGGGGTAAGAAGAGAGAAAGAGAAGAGTCCACTCCTGCAAGTGGATCCTCCCAACAGCCGGAGACCAAAAGGCAAAGGGCTGACTCCCCTGAGATAGAAGTGATCAGTGAAGAAATCCTTGACAGCTCAAGGAAAGATGGGGAAGGCAGCCAGCAAACAGGTACAAGTTCCTTTCAGCAAGAGCAGGGAATACAACTTGGCTTGGAGGTTCCATCCTCCACTCAGCAGAGCGAGAAGCCTAAAAGCACTAAGGCTTCTTTCAAGCAAATAAAGGCACAAAATGACTTGCTGAGGGTGGAAGTCTATAAACAGTTTCTAAATGAAAACCTGCCCAGCAAGAAATATTGATGTCTGTTTATGACTTGCAAGAGGAGAAAATGATCCTCAGTCATTTTTTAACCTAAAGTGCCGCAGCCCTAAATCAGCTGCAGATTTTTTATAAGGACAAGGGTGGGGATGGTCCCAGGACACATTCATCCATGGACACAAATAGAACTCCACAAGCAAACTGGAGAATGGTCTATGCCACCTTGGTGGACAGGGCAACCATGGCCCATGAGTTAAAAGAATCACTGAAAAATACCAACATTCAGTTGGATTTTGAAAGAATGTCCTCCATGGCCAAGGACAACAGAATAAAATCGCTGGAGGACATAATCATTGATTTAGGACATGATCCTAAGGATCCGAAGGGCGTAAGGGCCCTCCTAAAGAAAAAAGAAGATGACCTTAATGCACTGAAGAAAAGGTTAAAGCTGCTGCCCACAGAGCACCCTCAAATAGCAGAGTTACAGAAGGAAAAGGAGTCCGATGAGCAACTGGACCTCATAATGCAGCTCAACCAGAAGGTCCTCGATTTGGAGAAGGAACTTGAAGGGGCATTACAAGATAAGCAGGGAGAATCTACATCCCAAGCTCCTCCAACCACTTCAACCACTGCAACAACAACAGAGGCAGTAGTAGCCCCTGTCACAACCACAACAGAAGCAGCAACAACAACAGCTCCAGACTCCAGTACAAGCATGGAAGACTTGACCAAGGCTATTAAAGAAATGGAGCTCCAGGCCACTGAGATAAAACAAGCCAAGGAAAAGTTGGCAGAGCTGGATACCAAATATGATAAATCAAAAATGACTGTGGCAGAGCAAGGAAGAGAAATAAAGGCCCTCAAAGAAAAGATAAAGGCCTTGGAGAAAGAGTTGAATCTAGAAAGTACCATGGCCGAAATAAAAAGAATCATGTGGGCCAAAATTGACCAATCCATCACCAAACATACAGAGGCAGATGAAACTTTAGTGAAAATTCGAAGACATCAAATGCCCAAGGAGGATTGGTGGCAGGCAATGCTTCAAATTTTGCCACAATAGCCTCAGCTGCTCAGTCATTGCCAGCTCCAACTCAGCAAAAGTCAAAACAGCAGAATAAAGACAGCATTGAAGGCAGCTGAAAGGTGACTCAGCATATGGACAACGACAGCAAGCCCAAGAGATAAGAAATACGCAATTTTTGGACAACGTATCCTCAGCCGACTCCAACAGCCACAAAGTCAACAGTTTCTGACTATTTTGGACAGCTAAGGCACTGAAGAGTTATTACAACATTTACTTTCTCAGCTACCATGCTCCAAGAGTTGGCACGACATTAATGAAACATTTATTTCATCAGCTAGATATTTTCCTATGTAAATTATGTATATATACCTCCCCTGGCAGCGTATAAGGGGTTGGTGATTTTCATTCTAAGGCAAATGTATTGTATACTTTCAGACTATCTAATACAAAAGGCTGGAAAAGTTCAGTGATTTCCTGAGAAGTTTGATGTCTTGCTGATGCTATGCGTGCTGTTACAGAATTCCTGTGCTGTCTAATGGACCAATAAGTTTTCTCTATCTATGTTTTGTCTTCTTATGTGTATCTAAATCATATACATGTTTCACTAATCTAGCAGTAGGGAAAAGGAATAGTACAGGAAATGTTTGATTACACCTTGTGCTCAATCTCTATTGCTGTAAATGTCTTCTTCAGAATTGAGCATGAACATGAATTCTTAACTGCTCATGTTTTCATTAATTCTATAAATATGAATGTTATGTAGAAACTCTTCACTACTTCTAAATAATATTCTCACTGTTCTCCATACCAGTTTGTCGAAAGATTCTTAATTGCCTTTCATGCCCTGGTTACATCTCATTTAATCACAGATTCAAAGAATTGTTTCTCAGACACTTATCTGGCTCTGTAGCATCACTATGGCAACAACATAGACATACCAAGCAGCTCAAGCATCACAGACTCCATGCCCAATGGCCTAGAACACCCTGGTAAAGCACATATATATCTTGACTGAAATCACCATCCAGCAAATTCCTAAACAAAACCTTAAACATTATAACTAGCCTAAAATCTTACGCAAACAAAGTTAAATCATAAAGAGAGAGCCCTCTCTAGTCACAAGTAGGCTAGAACCTGTGACTAAAAGATTGGTTAGTGGTTACCTCGGCCGTATTCCCTTGGGAGTCAAAGGGAACAACCTGAGTGATAACAATGTGAAAAGCAAATTTAAAAAAAAAAAACCATCATAAAAAATTTCTTGACAAGTAAAAATCCCTGTCAAATTTATAGCTTATTAACAATATACATTACATTTAGAAAAAAATCATTACATAATAAAATCATTAAAATCATAATTAATAAAATACAAAAAAAAATTTAAAAATATATATAATTTGTTATTTTATTACGCCATAAGGCGTTCCCTCTGAGAAAGACATCCCTAAAATGTGACGTGTGCGATCCTGAGCCATTGATTATGTGTGTTAGATGATTGGAGTGTTTTCTGCCATTCGTTTAATCTGTTTTTTTTATAGAAAAATGGTTTTTTTCCCATGGTAATGGGCCATGAAAGGCCACGACTGGCCTGCTGGCAATGAGACTCTTCGCAGAGACTACTTGCTGGCGATGAGACTCTTTTGCTGGCGATGAGACTCTTCATGTCTTTCTTCCCTGCATGCGTAGCCTTGTGTTGTTATATTAATAGCAACCCTGTGCGCATGGAAAAAAAATGACATGACTTGAGTTTGACAGAAACTTGGCCGCAGTTTTCCAGGCTCGTCCAGATCATTCAAATTATATAATTCGGACAATTACGTTGCAAATCGTCTTTAAAAAGTTTTATATTCAAGCACTGTTATTTGCTAAGCGAAACAATTTTGTTCTGTTTTCATACGATTTTAAGGGGATTTCAATTCTTGTTCTTGGCAACTATTTCCATTCCTAGAGTTGGGCAGCCCGAGGGTATTACAGAGGTATTTATGGTCTAAACTTGTCAAATTACGAATCAGAATTTATTTGTCTTCTGTAAATGTAACTTGGTTAACTATACGTTGTCTGAATTAATCTGGGTTTCTTAAGACATTGGTTAATTTCTCAATACCTCATTGATACAGATAGTTCAGATGGCTCATTGATAATATCAGATTCAGCTTATAAGAAGGCTTCCGCACTCATTTGTATCATGAACTACTTCTCTTTTGGTGCTTCATTAGAATTCCATTGAAGACTACGAATCGGGGTAATGGAGTATAAGCAAGTTGGATATTTTTGTGTGCTCAAGGCAGGGCCTGTCAGCGGCATTAGCAGACCCCAAGAAAAAATGGTGAGGCTTCTGCCAAAACGGGGGTCCATAAAAGGATTGATATTTGCTGCTGTAGCGGCATCAGTTCTGGCATCACCCAATGTCCTTAAAAGGAGGGGGCAAATGTTGGCCAAAATCATTCGTTCGTCCCGCAATATCTGCTACCCTGAAAAAATGTATCGCACTATATCTGGGTTGGACTAAATAGTGGAAAGGTGAGCCTGTGAATTGCAGCGCTTCAAAGGTTTTTTAATAAGAGGTCTGCTATTTTGGGAGGTTGTTGTAAATGTACAGGGACCAGCTTTCCTGGGGCAAGGTTATATCTGTACACAGATCAGCCTTTTTTTCTTGAATTATACTATCAATTTTTTATTTTCTTTTGTATAGAGCTTCTGCTCTCAGAGGGGGCGCAAGGCACTCGCAGATCTAGCATGGACCTGAATGGTAGTTGTAAGTTAATGCCATTAGAGTTCAATAGTCTGCTCTGTGGCCAGGACTCGCCAGTTAATCGTACAACGTTTGGTTGTATCATTACTCGCCAGTGATGTACCATTAAAGCTGTTACAACCAACATTATCTGAGCGAAAAACTTTGTTAAAAAAATAACAGAAACTCTCCATGAACAGTGATAATGTAATAGGAAATCAAATCAACCACAGTATAAAATAAGTATAAGATTATAAGTGGAGAAAATCCTTACATGATTACAAACTCTATGACAATAAAAATGGAGAGAAGAATGATTTCAGAGTTTAGTTCTAGAGAAATACACAGTCTTCTTGCACCTTAATTTTGGTGGCAAGGGTTTACAATGTACATCCTCTGTTCAGTGCTGTATCTTGTTGTGACTGAAGCATCCCTCTGGCTCTTGCCTTTTCTCTATGTGGCAAGGGTATACAATGTACATCCTCTGTTTAGTGCCGCATCTTGTTGTGACTGAAGCATCCTTCTGTCTTCTGCATTTTCTCTATGTGGCAAGGGTATACAATGTACGTCCTTTGTTCAGTGCTGCATCTTTCTGGCTTCCGCCTTTTCTCTATCTCCTTGTCGCGGTTTCCTCCTCTCTGCACCCATTGTCATCTGAGAAACTCCGATTAATACGACAGAGTTAAGGTTTCTTACTTCTAAGTTCTTTCCAGTTATTTTCACATGGCTCTCTGACATGTGGGTTATGGATCTCTGATCTGAGCTTTGCACTTCAAAGGTATAAATGCTTCGATGCCAAAATTATCTGTGTTAACCAAGGTGAAGCAAAATGTCTCAAAATGGTTTAAATATATTTTAAAAATGAAGATAGTGCCCCAATCTGAATGATATTTCCATTTATAATAGAATAATTGTGGGCAAAACGGTGTGCCCTCTTGGGGAAATACTGTGACATTTATCTGTGGTTGTGCCATTACAAGCCACTGCATCCAGCAATATCTGAGCCAAAAACTCTTCTAAAACAGTAACAAAACCCATGCATGAACAGTAAAAACGTAACAACAAAATAAACAAATCCAGTCTATAATTAAGCACAGGATTATAAGTGGAGAAAACCCTGTGGTAGTTAAATACTCTAGGACTATTAACTACTAATCGGAGAAGAATGATTTACAAAGAAATTGTCTTTTTGCACCATAATGTCGACGACAGGAGTTTACAATGTATATCCTATGTTCAAATCTGTGTCTTGCTGTGACTGAATATTTTTCGAGTTTCTGCCTTTACTCCCTCTTGTCTCCTCGTCCAACGTTGCCAGAGAAACTCTAATAAACACTGGTGAGTTAATTTTGGCCCCTCCTTCACAGTTATTTTCACATGGTCATCCGACCTGTGGCTAATAGATCTCGGTTCCTGTCTTCACATTTCCATGATGCAAATGCTTTGATACCAAAATCATGTCTTAATCTCTGATCCGTGGGTCATGGATCTCTGTTCTGAGCTTGGCACTCCCAGGATGCAAGTGCTTTGATTCCAAAACTATATGTTTTAACACCTGTCCTATGTCGTATGGGTTATGGATCTCTGCTTTCGGCTTTGCATTTCCAGGATGCAAATGCTTTGATACCAAAACTATTTAACTATGGGTCATGGATCTCTCCTTCTGGCTTTGCATTTCCAGGATGCAAATGCTTTGATACCAAAACTATTTAACTAGTGAGAAGAAAGTTTTCTCCAATGGTTTTAGCATATTTTAGAAATCAACACATTGCCCCGTATTGAATCCTAACTATAGGCAAGATGGTGTGTTTTTTGGGAAAAATGCTGTGTGTGCCACTAAAAGCTCCCATAACTGATAATATCTGCGCAAATAATTCTTCTACAGCCTCAAAAAGCGTTGTGCATGAATAGTTTAAAGTGAACAACAAACTACATGAATCCACACCATATATTAAGCACGAGATTATACTGGAGAAGCCCTATCCGGATAAAAAAATTCGAAGACTATATTAATCGAGAAAGGAATGAATTATAGAATTTGGTAGCAAAGAAATATACAATCTTCTTACACGGTGATGTTGGCAGCAAGTGTTTACGATTTACATCCTCTGTTCAATACTGCGCTGTGTTGTGACTGTGGCATGTTTCAGGCCTCTGCTTTTTATCCATCTCCTTTTCGCTTCTTACTCGTCTGTCCCCATAACACTGCAGAAGGTAGTGTTTGTAACTGCATTCTTTTTTATAATCCAAAATTGGGTAGTCTTTAAAACCTAGGTTGGAAATTTAGAGTAGAAAATAAGGGGAATTTTGATAAGATTATGATAAGATTTGGTAGAAATTTTTGAGTAATTTGGATCTTATGCTTTCGGAATGAAGCATTCCTAGAAGGGAGGTAATTGTTATGGCCCTCCAGTGAATTGAAGGAGTCCTGGAACTGCAATACACTAGTAATGGCTGAGAATTAGTATATATTTGGTGTAAATATATGATATTATTATGATCGTTGACATGCACAATTGTCTATGATCATTTGATATTGCAATCTTTTGGGTATCAGGAGTTATTCTCCTAGTATCTGAGGAGTCATAGTATAGCGTATCATTATTCTTCTTAGGAATTGAGCTCCTCAATTATATTTGACGTGTTCAGGGTTTATTATGTTCTTTTGGGTGTTTTGGATCAAAGTAGTCTACTCTGATGAAAATTCTATTGATTCCATATTAACAAAGGATCAACAAAATTGGTAGTGCTAATTCTGCCATGGCAAACCCCTCAGCTCCAGGTTGGTTGCTCTATATGAATTGTTGACATTCGTTTTTATCTCAATTCTATAGGTTACAACTCTGCAAGTTAAAATAGTATGGAATCCTAGATCCATATTAGCTTTCGTATATATATATATATATATATATATATATATATATATATATATATATATATATAGATAGATAGATAGATATATATATATATATATGGAAGAGGGTTTAAACAGGTTGAAGGAATGTACGGTGAGTGTAGGGTTCCAGCAATTGAATGATGAGGCGACACAGGTAACGCAGATTTGAAAATTCTTTGTGTCTATCCCTCTTATTATTGGTTACAAATAAGATTGGCTCAATAAATGGGGAATTGATTTCATTTTAAAAATTTCATGCAACAATGTGAAGTGAAATACATCCTCCATTCCTGTAAATTTATGTTCAGTGTTTTTCTTTTTTCTTTTTTATTTGACAGCAAGCGGCTTACGAATATGGAGCACCAGTAATCATTGAGAAAGAGGTTAACCATGCAGCATCTGCCTTTCTTTAAGCTGAGAATTTCAATTATTCCTCAGTCTAGAAAATTCGGTGGTAGATTTGTCAGTAGTGGGTATTGGGTAGTAAAATGAAGAATCTAAGCATTTATCTTGATTAGATTCTCTACATCCATGGTTAGGTGGCAGAAAAGTTAGATCCCTCATTGCACAACAATCGAGAGAAACAGGGCCTGCCAATATCACTATTCGAAATGGTGCAAAAGTAAATTCAACCATTAGCTACATGGATTTTGTTATGGTCTCTTAGGAGCATTTGATTAATAATGGTATTTTGTTATGGTCTTTTAGGTTCATTTGATTAATAATGGTTTTTTCAAAATTTGAGGATGAATTTTGAATTATTTCTTCTATTCCAGAAGCATTGACAATAGTGCAAGGACGAGAGAGCAACAGAAAATGCTTGGCAGACTGTGCCCTTGAATTTGGCAGGGATGCCTTTAGAGGTATTTGTCTATTGATCAAACCATGTCAGTCCTAATGCTACAGAGATTATGTGCAGACTATTTTACCTCACTGTTATGAGAACATATGAAGCAATTTGAACAACTACAGCTACAACGTCAACAATAATGTTTCAGCCTTGCTTAAGTCAATGCAGCGCAATCAAACTTTCCAAAAGCAGAAGTTCCTAAGCGCATTGAATGATAGTCAACAGAATTTCAGACTTCCCTACATTCAGAACATGCATTGGACCACCCAAGCAACTGCTCATCACAAAGATTTTGAATTCTTTTCAACAGGACTAAGATTGGTATACGTCAAAATTTTTTGGATACTCACTCAAAATAGATTGTTCTTTCTACAACTGATCTGTATAATAGTTTCTATGGTATACATGAAAATTGTCATAATTTGTGCATGGAACGAACGGTAGCAGCTTACTATATTCTGTGTATAGCAATAGGTATATACAATCAGTGTATCAGGTGCAAAGAAACTGTCTATGGCTTCAGGCCTTTATTCATCAGGCCATTGTAGCATTTCACTATGGTATATTATTGTTTATAGAGGAGTAGACAAGTTGTTCATACAAAAGCCTTCCTAAAGATGAGAAGGCTTATACTTCCAATTTCTGCATAAGAGCAAAAACTTGTATGATAATATTCCTATATTCAATCAGAAGGTTTGCAGTTAAAATCTCCATAGTATTCATGGGATGCATAGCTATAACAATCATCAGATCAGAATGTTTGCAAGAGATCAGGAGACCCATATCTGCAATTACGTTTCTATATCAAACCATACTAAAGCAACAATATCAAATAAGGAGGAGACATTACATAAGAAAGTCTCCAAGACTTGCTAATATTGCTTGTCATGGAATGAAAAATCTGGTTTACCTCTGTATCAAATCTGTAAAGATCTTAGAATGAGATCCAGACATATTAATGTGAAAATTTCTGTGTATATTAGATATAAAAGATTTGAGTTTTGGGTTATCAAAGCTATAGATTGAGAACTACATGGATTGCTTGATAGGATGGCTGGTTCGATTTGTATATGAGGATTGCTAGCTTCTTTGTGGTGGTAGTGTGAGATCAATTGGGAATTGCTACTCGTTTCATACTTCAAGAGGGAAATGAATTTCCCAATGATGGCGGTGATGAAGGAACCCAGCAAAAGCACAGAGAATAGCATAGCTGATTGAATAAAAAAATCAATTGTGTAAATACAAATAACACACCCTACAAAGTGATGTCTTCTTTTTCTGTAAGGTTATCATTTTATCAGTATTTATAGAACATAAACAGTTAGAAAAGCTACAAATGTGAAATGTTAATTGGTCTCTGTTAGTAAATTCCAGTTTGTGCCCATATGGAATACTGTCCAGCGTGTTTCTTTGCAAAATAACAATTGGTTTTCTGCAGTATGAAGGAGCTGCAGCAGAAGATGGCCGGAAGCCAAGCATCTTTGACACTTTCACTCACAGGGAAGGTATGTTTCATCACATATCTTCATTCATCCCTTCATTTTCATTCTACCCAATTCCTTACTTTACTTTGGGACTTTCAAGGCCAAGGCTGGAAGTGAGCTGTTGTTTGTTTTAACTGTATTGTCAGGGATTACTGTGGATTGAGGTAAGGGAGATGTAGTTGTTGATCAATACCATCGTTACAAGGTATTATTATCTGCAAATCTAAGAACAATAAATGTCACTAGGACAACCTATATGCAGTGGCTACTTGTAAGCCATCCTCAAGCTTTAGGTGCATGTCCAACCCCATTATTGTTGTTTTCATACTAATGTATCAATAGTTAAACTCTTAGATGATTTGGGTATCAACTTGATGCAAAATTTCATGTGGGTTTTGAAGGAGGATATTGATCTAATGTCTGCGATGGGAGTAGATGCCTTTAGATTTTCAATCTCATGGCCCAGGCTTATTCCTGGTATATTTCTGTTTGAGCTCTGACCACATGTTTAATCCTGAGAATTTAGTAAACACTCAATGGACAATGGTAGGAAATAACTATTTCACATATATTGATGCAGATGGCGAAGGACCCATCAACCCAAAAAGTGTTGAGTACTATAATAACCTCATAAATGAGCTTTTGTCCCATGGTAGTATTTATTGACAAACTTGTCTGTCTACTTTGTTTATATTCACTTCCAAAAATGCTTTTATAGCATTTAATATATGATGTTTATGGTAGGATACAATGTATTAAAAAATCTCAATTGTTTTTTTTATTTTTGTTTTTTAAGTTAGGATATATCATATAAGTGTTAATGGATGTTCATTTTTTCATTATCTTTATCATCATCACCATATTGAAATTTTCTAAAATTTCACTAGCTATCTCCAAATTGTTCTTTGGACCCTTACAAATTGTTCAATATTATATTTTTTTATTCTAGAGGCATCCTAGTCTTAAAGTGATATTTGAAACAAACTTTATGAGTCGTATACTTCAAAATAGGAGCTTCGATGCTTCATGTTTGTCACAAGCAAAATCACGGCAGCTTAAATTATGAAATATTGAATGACAATCTTCGTTTTCTTAAAAAATATGACTCTAGTGCTCGCTAGCTGGTTTATTATTTTTCAATAGTCGTTGTTGGTGTGCCTAATGAGTATTCCTCATTATCTACACATATATGCCTTGTCTATTATTGTGGAGGTTGTTGAATCTTAGTTGGATATGAGAGATTCTCTCCAACAAGATTTTCTCCTAGAATAGAATGTGGAGTTAAGTTGTTGTTGGCTTGAAGTCTCAATGGAATAGTATATTTATCTTTAGTTGAAAACCTCCATGCCTAAATTCACATTGAACTAGATGGAATAAACAATTCAATGTGTTTAAGTTTGTTATGATTGTATTTTTGTGAATTATTGTGTTTCTTATTCAATTCTTTTGAAGTAAATTTGTTACAATAGTTTAGTTATTTTGAGAGCTAATCCTTGAAATAATTGAAGAAACCACACAAGAGAAACTCTGTACATACATGTTTCCTATCATGTTGGAAACTCTATACATAAAGTAAGTGACATTTATGTGGAACAACTTGCTCTTTTTGTCCTTCCCAAATTCTTCAAGGATCTCTTAAAGTACATAATTGTTTTATAAGCTTCCTAAGAACCTTAATATGTTCCTGGGTTGGAAAACTAAAATGGTATTTTATTATTAAACAAGGTCATTCTATGTAGGGTTGAAATTTGATATCCTACCTCACAAGTTAAGAATTTTTTATGAGAAGTTCTAATTTAAATACTCATTTCATCTAATGTTCAAATTTTAATTCTTTAGTTGATCTCTTAATGTACACAATTGTTCCTTCTCAAATTCTTTAGTCATCCTTTTCAAATTCTTCAATAATCCTTTATTGTATACAACTCTTTTATCAAGCTTCCTAAAGCTTTAGTATATTCTTAGAATACAAAACTAAAATGATATCTTGTTCTTTAACAATTCATTTTATGCATGGTTGAGAGAAAAATTCATATTATGCTAATTGAGGAATGTTTCTCGCTTGTTGAACTTATAGTATTGAATTTAACACACTAACACTTTACAACAATGAACTAACAATATTCATGATGAAAATAGCAATATGGAAGATTCATCTGCATAATGAAGAAGGCAATATGGGAGATTCCAATCACTTTCCAAGGCATTTTTTAAAATGTGGATGTGACAAAAGGTTGTTGTGGAAGGTGTTATTTGTATATGGGAAATTTCTTGATCATTGTGTATAATCCTAATGTTGATAGATATGTCTACTAAGTGGTTCCAGTTAATGGGGCATTGATTTGAGCGTTCAATATATTCTTATTCTTTATCAAAGTATTCTTTTGTTGTATTTGTGTTCTTCAATTTATGCCTTACGGCAATTTGATAAAAATAAAAGTCAGCCAAATTCAAATAAAAAATTTCAAGACTTAAAATAATGAAATAACCCAGCTGGAAAATATTAATGTTTATATTTTCTATATTTTTTGAAATATATTTTTATCAATTTTCTATAAAATTAGAATAGAATGCGTTAGATTTAAAGAGCTATCCTTCCGGGAAGCAGGTCATCTTCATTAAGAATCACAGTCAACCATAAAATAAAAACGGAAGTTTCGACCAATTCGAACATCTAGACTCTGCGTAGACCAAATTTATTGTATTTTTTTCCTGAGGGAGAACAAAAGAACAGTGTGATGTCATTATTATCCAACAGACTGCAAAAGCTGAGGTTCCCTTCCTCATTATTATTACATCACTCCCTTTAGAATCGCAGCCATCATTGTCCATAAATTCTTCGGCACTGTGGAGATTATCCATATATTGTAATCCATTTTCTAACTTTTTCTTATACTCTCTCTCCAAGTGAATATTGAAGGGGCACTATTAGAAAATTTACTAAAAAGTTGTAATGCAATCTCGTTCAAGTTGACAAAATGAGCGGCCAGCAACTAAGTAGTAGTATTTTTATAGTCAAAACTGGAAAGACGTGCTATTAAGCCATCCCGCTATGTTGCGTGTTGAGAAAATTGGGGGAATCAAAACATAACATGTATCAGCTACCCAATGATGTAGGTGGATTGCATACCATCTTTTCATCTTAATAAAAGCTCATGAGATGCCTCAATTTCTCCTAGTCTACATTAATGCCCATTAATAAGAGAACTTCGAATCTTAATAGTAGGAACATAACTAGACTATATCATTGAACCCATTGTATGCAAAGCCTCCATTTTCTTCCCATACCTCCAAAGCCCAACAAGGAGACTGCATATGTCCCAAAATTGGGCACGTATCTTCTTCCCAACATGGATTGTAATAGCCTTTCAGCTTCACTCAAACTCCTCGCTTCGCACAATCCATTGAAAGAAATGATTAACATGTGAAGAAAATAAAAATTAGAAATGGGATCAACCCAAAAACAGAAATGTCATGCCCACATGATTCAAACATTGCCATGCCCAATGTTCAGATGAAATTTGTGAGAACCCTAACTACTTTCATTGAAGTCATTTTCTTTGTCTTCGAAAACCATAAATACTTGTGATGCAATCCTAAATCCTAACTTCAAAATCAATCTTAGTTGGATCCCTTATGGTTGCATATGAAGAGAGGCCAAGCGAGCTAGGAGTGAGGAGTGCGAGTGCTGGTTCATGAGGGTTTATTTTGTCGAATTTAGGGGTTGGGGTCAGCAAGTAAGGTGGCATGTGGCTCACATCAAAGGCCTTGGTTTGTATGAGGTCTAGGTTCCTAACCTTTTTCTTATGCTTTTTAATTTTCATTAGAATGTATATGTATATTTCTATTTTGTTTTAGGGTAATTTATTTATTTTTATTTATTTGTAATCTATATATATTATTATTATTATTATTGTAATAATTAAATTAATGTTAACATTATTATTTAACATGTTAATTAATTATGGATTAAAAAAGTTGGCATATAAATTAGTCTAGATTCATTTTAATTCTAGATCAAATTTTTTGAGATGCAATTTTTTTAAATTGAAAAGATATTTGATCTTTCTAGGTGCTTGCTAGATCTAGAGTTAAGATGGATCTACGTTGGTTTTCATTTTATTTTGACCGAGTCAAAATATTAAACATTACAACGTCTCTACCATGCTAGGATCAAATGTTTACATAGGAGTTAAGTTTACTCATGGGGAAATCTTGGATAAAATATAATATTATAATATTATATTTTACTCAATATTTATTACTACTCTGAGACAGTAAAAAGTGGTCAGTGGTATGATTGTATGAGCTAACAAGTGTTGTTGCAGCTAGCTTGAGAGGGCAGTGAACCTTCTTGATGATTTTCTAATGGAACTAATGATACAATGAACAAATATGCATTCATGACCTATAGGTGTTATGCTTACCGAGTGTTTGTCTAAATGATTATTATATATTGGACAAGTTTAAGAAGGAATAGAGTCAATTATAGAGAATGAAGACTCTTACCAGTTAATGACAGAGTTCTGGAAGTTTTTGGGTTGTTGGCCTGAAGTCTAGCCCAAAAAATCTGGAACAAGACTTTTAACCATCATCTCTTAACTGAGAAATTTCAATTGTAGTTGCATGGAGGAAGGCTAGTGTGTGTGGATGGAGTCTTTTGGCTACATGGAAGGCTTGGCATGCATGCGACTAAGCTGTGGAGTGACTCAAGAATGTATTTCTAGTTCATGAAAAGTTGATCGGTAGATGATAATTGAAATTTGTATGATTGGTGTTCCTCGAGGTTGTAGTAAGTTTCGGGATGGTAAATGTGGGGTGGGTTGTTACATTCTACTTGACATTTGGATGATTTGGTGTTCCTCAAGGTTGTAGTAAGTATCGGGATGGTAAATGTGGGGTGTGGTGTTACACTCCCCTAGACGTGTGATAATTACTACTAATTCCCTGTTGGGGAAGTTAGTTAATATAGCCAATGTTTCTATCATTTTGGTTCTATCAATGGTTATATTAGTATAGCCAACACCATAGTATATAGAAATAAAGAACATATAAGATGGAAATAGGTTAGGAGGATGGGTGGATATATATTAGCCATGAACAGGTTTGAAGTGATTGCTTCATATGCTTTTACTTAATTTTGGTTACTACATTTTCCTCCCTATTTTATTATGTTTGATCATCATATAACTCCTTGACTATTTGCATCATCTTAACTCTAAATGTGGGACAAAGTTTTCCAAAGGAGCGGTTTATGTAATCCCAACTCCCTAATTTTACTATACTTTGTTAGGTTATTAGCCTAATTATTGGGAGATTGATTATTATAATAGATTCTTATTAGTCCTATGGATATATGTATGAGGTATCTACATAGCCACACTTCGCACAAATACACTAGTATTCAATGGTCTATTATGATAACTGAATCATAATGTCACTTCATGATTAAGCTTAAAGGTTGATTAAGATTAATTAATATGATATTTTGATTAGTCTTTAAGCTTGATTAGCCCTTAATCTTGATTATTAATTAATTAATGATGCATATTTTCTTATGATTAATTTCGTATTAAAGTTAAATGGGGTTCTTATCTAATTCGTCGACTTTGATTAGACTTTTGAGATTGTATTATTTTATTATGCAATTATTATATGGCGGAGTGTAGTTAGATGAATGATTTGACCACTCAAGGTTCTTTAAGTTGGGAACAAAGAGTTAGGTGAAATAATTTTGAGATTGTACTATTTTATTATACAATTATTATATGGTAAAGTGTCGTAAGATGAATGATTTGAAAACTCAAGCCTATTTAACTAGGGGATGGTGAGGTAGGTGAGAGAGATGGGGGGTGGTCTTGAGAGATTTGGAAGGGGTTTTTATAAATGAGGTAGGTAGAAACTTGAAGGGAGTAGGTGGACCATTGGAGGGGATAGATAAGGTGAAGGGTTGAAAGCGGGGAGGTTGATCTCTCTAGGGGGAAGGGATGAGGATGCTTTGTATTGGAGTGGAGGAGGGTAAATGACGAATCTAGGGAAGCTTGGCAATGATATTTTGGAGTTGGGAGTGGATATATTGGATCCAGGAAGTTGTTTAATATCTAGTGGTTGGAAACACATAGATACACACTATGGATGTGGTTATGGATTTGGTCTTGAAGGGATAGGAAACCTATGGAAGTTCCCTAATATAGGAGGCTAGATAGGATGTTTTGAGTCGGTAAGGTGCCATATTTAGACAGATGGTCTTCAAAGGAGCAACATAATAGAAGGGAAACAAAAATAGGTAAATTTTTGTTATTTATTAAATCCATTTAAATATGATCATAAAACAAGTTTTTTACATTATGAATATTCTGTTGAAATGAAGATAAAAGGAATCTCTCTCTCTCTCTCTCTCTCTCTCTATCTCTATATATATATGATAACAATAGTGGAGAAAGGAGAGTGAAAGTGATGGCGAAGGCACAGAGGAGGCGATAGAAGCAACCAGACAAGGGTTAGGTTTTCCCTAAAGCTAGTGATCTGAGGCTTTGACAAGTCCTCTGCCCCCGTGATCAAATCCTGTACTGACCGTGGGTCATCTCTATTCCCATACAACCTTCTTCGTTACTCCTCCTGCCATTATCCGTCAAGGGTAGGACTCCCCCAAAGCTCTATCTACCGTTCTTCCCACCTACTTCACTCCCTCAACAACGATGGGCAAAGAATTATTTGAGTTAGGTGGTGCATTTTTGTCGGAGTGGTAATGGAGGATATAGTAGATTATTTGGAGGACCCTCTAGAGGGTACCCCCATCTGGACAACAACTCGCGCAAACCTATCGATCTTGCATCAGTTTTCCAATGAGCTCTCGGATGAACTGGTAACGCTACCCTCCTTCTCTGGCTCTCTGAGCTTGATAGCTACCTACCCTGTGCTTACCTCCTCCTGACTACCTTTCTCATCTGATCCTGAGCCATTGTCTGCCCAAATTCCTATCTCCGACTTTGCAGAAGTCACCCTTGATGACACATCCTCTAACTTTTCTTCTCATCTACCTTCTGTTAGCACAAACACCCTCCCTTCGAATCCCCCTGGTCTTCCAATAGGGACCCCGGCAGTCTTATTTTCCTCGGCTCCCGCATCAGGCAGCTTTACCCTAATTCCACTGATTTCTAGAGCTTTCCTATAAGGGTGTCCTGCGGAGGCCGCAAACCCTAACCCTAACCCTCTCTCTGCTTAACCTACGAGGGGGATGCCACAAGCTTATCCTAAGGTAGGGCCCCGCCCTAATAATAAGCAGAGGTGCATAAGATCGAAGGCAACAGAAGCTGTCCTCTGTCTGGGAGAGGACATTCAGCTAGGGGACTCCATGGAAACTACAGATCGGGTGCTGGTTGGGAGAGTTCGAGGAAGAAACGACTCATGGGCTAGGCTGAAGCTATGGGCGGCCGAAGTCTGGGGCCATCATCTAGCTAACATCCCTTTCGTTCAAACGTTTGTTAAAGGTTGGTTCACGCTCTGATTTGCTCATGTTGAGCACACTAAGTGGGTCCTCTCATCAATGTGGCATATCGAACAGGCTCATATCCTATTGCAAAGATGGAATCCACTCTTAGATCTAGAGAGCGAACACCTGGAGTGGGCCGCCTTTGGGTGAGATTACCAGGTCTCCCTCTCCAGTTCTAGTCCAAGGATGTTTTTTTCCACATTGGAAATACCTTAGGCACTTACTTAGACCATGAAAAAGCCTATATATCCACTGGCATGATGGCATATGCAAGAATTTTGGTGTATCTGGACACCAGGGAGGGATTACAAGAGAATGTTACTCTCCAATGGAGAAAAATTTTGAGGTCGCAGATTCTGGATTATGAAGGGGTTTCCTTTCACTGTAGAAGGTGCCACAAGGTTGGCCATCTCTTCCAGGATTGCCCTCTTAACTCTAAGGCCAAGGCAAGGAAGATAGGTAAGGGAATACCAACAAGCAACCATCCAGCTAATGAACACCCACCCCCTCTAGGTGAGGCCAAGACTCAAGCTCACCCTGAGGTAGTCCATGGAACTCGTCCCAAAGAGGTTTCGAAGAAGTGGGAAAATCCTCAGCTTCAGCCACCTTCTCCTCCTCTTACCAGGGCAAGGACGGCTGTTGGGACATCGAGAAATCCGAGTAAGAACTATTCAATCCCCTGTTCCTTGCAAAATTGTGTTTCTTTTGCTGCATCTGCTCATGTAAAGAGTGATTTGGGTCCATCTCTATCCCCTTCCCCTGCGACCTACCCTCTCCCTTTGTCCCTCCCTTCTAAATCACTCATCCCTCCATTCATTCCAGACTCCCCCTCTCATCCCTCCTCAACTCAAGAAGCTAGTCTCCCTCCTCCCCACTACCCAACTCGTTCCAAGACAAGGATCTTAATGTCGGATCTGTTAGGCATAGTTTTTGATTCGACTACCTTCCCCCTAAAGCTCCCTCGAGGCAGACCTTCTTCCCTTTCCAAAGCTAAACTTCAAGCTGGGGAGGATGTAGCCTCAAGAAGACAAAGTACTATCCATAGCGCCCTTAGAGTAGGGAACACCTAGGGTGAACCTCCTTTATGAAGATTCTCTCTTTCAACTGTAGAGGGTTAGCTAGGCCCGATAAGAAACTAGCCTTTCGAAGACTGATCATGACAGACCCTGTTGATATTATTTTTCTGCAAGAAACCCTAGGTAGCACCGAAGTTATCTCTAGGTTGCTCGATTCATTGATCTTGGGCTGGACTTTTCAAGCCCTTGACGCATCCGGGAGATCTAGGGGTTTGGCCCTAGGCTTCAACTCCCAGACAATAAAGCTTATAAAATACTGGGGAGGCACTGGGCACTTGGGGCCGATCCATTTTCAGCAGAATTGAACTCCGAGTTCAAGTTCATTAATGTGTATTCCCCTTGTCACCAAAGGACTGAGTTTTGGGAAAAACTCCTGAGTTTTGAGATTCTTCGGAAGGAATCTCTAATCCTGGGAGGGGACCTTAACTTCTCAATAGGCCACTCGAAATCCTAGGGCCAACATACCCAGGCTAACCTTCTCTCAGACTTCTTTGAGCACATTTTGGAAGCGCATAGCATGGTGGACCTCCCCTTAGAAAAGCTACGTCCCACCTAGAGAAATAGCAGAGTCGGGGAAGCCAGCCTCTCCAGAAGGCTAGATCGATTCCTTATTAAGGAAGGCCTTCTTAGCTCTGGTTTCAATCTTAGGCAATGGGTGGGAAAAGGAGGACTTTCAGATCATTTTCCCATCTATTCGAAATCAAAGGAAGGATAGAAAAGCTTAAGGGCCCTTTTAAATTCAACTCCTCCTGACTAAACGAGGATTCCTATATTCAAATGGTCAAGACCTTCTGGCAGGCCCACCCCCCTGTTGCGAGAGGGAATATTGCAGAAAGATTTATGGCTAATATAGAGGAATTGAAGAAACTCTTAAAATGTTGGGCACATAACAAGAGAGTGATGGATGATAGAATCCTCAGGGAGACCAGAACAAAGATCGCTGAATTAGAAAATGAAAATAGGGGAGTCTACACCTCTCCTGATCAAAAGGACAAGCTGCAATCTCTTTATGTTGCTCGAGGTAAGATATTGAAGGATAGAGAAGAGATATGGAGACTGAGAAGTAGGGAAACTTGGCTACTTTAAGGTGATGATAACATGAAATTCTTCCACAAATTTGCAAATGGGAGGAGAGCAGTTAACACCATATGGCAGCTCAATGATGAAAATGGGATCGCCTCAAACACTTTTCCTTAGCTCTCGGGTATGGCTACTTCATACTTTAAGGAAATTTACAGAGCTCCCACCAATGTCTCACTAGCAGAAATCATCCAAGTATCCCAACTCTTCCCTTGTTTTGTGGATCAAGAGGAAGCATCAGATTTGCAAAAGGAGGTCTTGATGGGTGCTAGGCTCGGATGGCTGGACTGTTGAGTTTTACTTGACCTTTCTTGAGACTATTGGCCCTGATCTTCTCAAAGTAGTTGAGGTCACCAGGAGAGATGGCAAGATGTTGGATGCCTTCAAATCCACTTTCATTGCTCTCATCCCCAAGTCTGCCAATCCTACCTCTTTTGATGATTTCCGTCCTATTTATCTGTGTAGCTGCCTCTACGAAATCATAGCTAAGATCATAGCCAACCACCTATGACCTATCCTATCCTCCCACATCTCTCTAGAATAGTTTTCCTTCCTCCAAGATAGGCAAATCCACGAGGTGTTTGGAACTGCACAGGAGGTCCTGCATACCCTTCAAACTAAGAAATTGAAAGGAATGATCCTTAAGGTGGATATCTCTAAAGCCTTTGATAGAGTCAGTTGGCTCTATATAAGAATGCTCTTAACTCACTTAGGGTTTCCCCTTGCTTCCATCAAATGGATAATGTGTTGTATCTCTAACATACCCTTCAGTGTGTTGGTCAATGGAGCGTCTTCCCCCTTCTTTCTCTCTGAGAGAGGTCTTAGACAGGGTTTCTCTTTATCCCCTCTGCTTTTCTTGCTAATCATGGAAGGTTTGAGTAGGCTTATCAAAGAAGATCACACTCGAGGTAGACTCAAAGGAATTAAAATCTTTGATGGATGTATCCTGACTCACTTGCTATTTGTGGATGACGTTCTGATCTTTCTCAATGGAGGAATAGGGGACCTAACATCCTTGAAGAACTCTTTCTCACTAATTCAGACAACCATTGGGATGATTGTAAATTGCAACAAGTCCACTCTAACAACTCCCGGCTGCTTGCCCCACAAGACTATTTTTCCCTCCTTCATTTCAACTTCACCCTCCCGAGAATGGAGGAGGGGCTCTGATATTTGGGTTACAAGCTCAAACCTCTGGGCTACAAAATAGCAGACTAGGTCTGGCTTATAGGTAATTTGGAAAAAAGGATGAATATTTGGTACCTCAAGTACTTATCTAGGGCTGACAGATTAACTCTAATAAAAGCAATACTGGAGGCTACCCCAGTATATTGGATGGCCCTGGCTTGGATCCTGAGAGGCATTCTCACCAGGATACAAGCCCTTTGCAGCAGGTTCTCATGGAAAGGCAATTAGACAAGCAAAATTTTTGCATGGGTCAAATGGGAAGGTTTATCGATTCCAAAAAAATGGGGAGGCTGGGGAATTAAGAAGCTCGAAGATTTCTCCTTAGCACTAGCAGCAAAGCTAGGCTGGCAGATCATCACCTCAAATAGCTTGTGGACAAAGGTGGTCATCTCCAAATATATTTCCCCCCTAAATGTCCTAGACTGGCTAAGATAGCCATTAAGAATCACTTCAGGGATATCACTAATCTGGAAGGCGGTCCTAAAATATATGGAGATCACCATATCGGGCATCATCTGGAGAATACATGATGGAAATGTCGTGAGGATAGGAGATGATCCCTGGATAGGCTACGAAAATGCCCATAGGCTACCTCCTGAGCTTAAAGCTCACCTCTGGGAATCGGGCATTACTCATATCAGGAAAATCGTCGACCCTAACCAAACCTCGATCTTTCAACAAGCTTGGAAATCAGCTCGAAGCCTACTCATTCCTGTGCAATTTGAACAGACTTGGAACAACTATACAACAGTGTTGACAGAAGCATAAGTCACAATTCGAGAAGGAGCTACTGAATTAATTTGGGCTTATGCAAAGACTAGGAAATACTCTCCTAAGGAGGGCTACTTGATTCTAGCAGATAAATATAAACCTCCAACTCTCCAGGCATGGAGACGCCTTTTATGGAGGCACAAGCCCCGCCCCCAGAACTCGCCTCCTCATGTGGATGATTCTACGGAACAAAATCCCAATAGGGGACAACCTCCTTAAGAGAGCACAACATGGACCTTTTTGGTGTTGTCTATGCAAAAGCAATAATGAATCAGTGGAAAACCTCTTCCTAAACTGCCAGGCTGCTAATGACCTCTGGATCCAGTGCACCTTATCCTTAACTACCCCTTGCAGATGGCAGGGTGACTCGAGGTATGAGGCCTGGATGAACTGGTGGGCTAATGCAGTCCCACCTAAAGCTTGGAACCTTCCCCTTCTTATCTGCTGGGCCCTCTAGATAGCTCGCAATAAACTCATTTTCCAGAACATCTCGCCCTACTGGCCTTCCATTTCTACCCGTTTCATGCTGATGACTTTAACATCATTCCAGAGGAGGATGTTATCCATCAGTCTAGATCCATTGTCCCTGAAATCATCAATCACCATCTACCCTGGGCCTACTTTGATGGCTCTGCTCAAGAGCAAGGCTGTGGGGGAGGAGCCTTATTGTTCTTATTAGACTCCCATTACTTCAAAACTACAAATGGGCTTGGGAAGAGGCACAAATAACTTTGCAGAACTATCCTCAACCAAATTCCTCATCCAATTTGCACTGGGAAAACATTGTAGAGCTCTTCAGTTATTTGGTGATTCAAAAGTACTCTGTGACTGGTCAAACAAAAAATCCTCTTGTTCAGTTTTTACTCTGAGACCGATTCTGGATGAGGCTCATCGTCTCATCACTTTTTTTGACTCCTTTGTATGCTCTCACATCTACAGGGAAAGAAACTCAGTCACCGATTCTCTATCCAAAGAACCTGCGGACAGGCCTCCAGACATCTGGCTGATCCAAGAACAGAGGGACAGGCACCATTACTAGTTCCACCACCGGCCGTATATAGATGCTCTAGTCTAAAGGGCTTATGGGAAGCCTGGAACATGTCTTTTTATCATAAGTTATCATCTATAAATATTCATCGTCGCATCAAATTACCAAACTCATAACAGACAAGTACTCTTTGACAAGAGCAATTTTGATTAAAAAATTTTGTTCATCTAGCAATAGTGCCTCCCTGCGCAGATTAAGGCACCTGTTACTGATTTTTTGGTCTTTCCTTAAGTTTTGATAGACACCTTGGTTCTTCTACAGCATATGCAATCTGCATATACAGCATGTAATTTTCTTCTCTAATGAAAATTACGATTTTTCCCAAGGGAATATATATATATATATATATATACACACTAGAGATGAAACAAACACCCTTTTTTGTATAAGCTTGAGGCCCCAAGTAAGGGGGCTTCACAAAACCGAAAATTGAGGATGCACCTCTAGGGATTTGAACACTCTTAATATATGGTAGTTAAAGCATTTCAATGATGTGTTGCTTAATATGAGGGAGATATGTCATTTCGTTCATGATGAACATGGAGCTCACATGTGGAGTATTAAGAGCCAACATAGATCCATCTTAATTATGGATCTATGATGCATTGATAGGGATTAAAATTTGAGGAAAAACTTGCACATGTAGGGATTTGATTTCTCTCGATTCATGATATGCTCAAAGTTAAGATGGATCTAGACTTATATTTAATAAATCATGTATTATTGTGTAATTTAGATTATATAACTATCTAGAAACCAATCTATATGCCGATTAAGTTATATATAGGTAAGTCAAATTTATGATGTGAGAGACTACTTCCCATGGAATACATGTACAACTATAATATCTTAAAAAGGAAAGGAAGACGCATACAATAAAATGTGTCTAAATGTATTTTCCATGTATTCTACCATTATCATTAGATACTGTTAGTGGGGAGGAAAAAAAACTCTTATTTTATTAAAAATAAATCAATTAAAAATTAAGTTTTAAAAAAAAAAAATTATTAATATTATTATGTTGTAATTTCTCAATCTATCTTCATAATTTTTTGTTATAATTTTAGATAAATATTTAATATAATTTTTTTAAGTTAATATAGTAATTTATATAACATAATCGATTTGCTAGAATCGTCAAACATCTTTTAATTTTCTTTAAAATTACTTGAACCAAAAAACAGGCGACAGACAACTCTTCGACTGTCGCTGAATATAAAATTATAAATACCTCACTGAAATGTTAATGAAAAACGGCATCAATACATTTTGTATAAATATATTTTTCTACAATGCAGAAAAATATGAGAACACAACAGCATTATGAGCATGCATTGAATGCTTGCTCGGATTTATACACAAAGTTTGTCCTATTGTAGGTTAGTGCTTTTCCGAATGACATGAGCGAAGGTCTATTGTCCATTGTATCTGTTCTCCTTGGTCTACCTTCTTCTGCATTTATTGAGACAGTGTTCCTTTTATTTCTTCTGCAACGCAGCTTTCTTGGCACTCCATTTTTCCACAATGAAAAACCCAAGGAGAAATACAATGGCGAAAGCAGAGCAAATAACGGTGGCGATGTCAAGGGAAGCATGCCTCCCAGAGATTGCCTCCATCATGAACAGGTTGCTGGTCTGCCCGTGTGCCACTTCATTCCCCAACGCATTCAATGCGTATGCTCTCACGAAGTTAATTCCTTTAGGCACGTCCCTCTCCACAGTCCATTTGATGGCTGTTTATCTTGATATTTGAATTATAGGGTTGTTCACTCATACCAAACTGGCACGTCTTATCCTTCTTCGGATCGTCGTCAGTCTTCCTCCATTGTCTGTCCACTTGACTCACTGGAACGAAGCACAGCTTAACCTTCAGAGTCTTGTATTCTGAATCCACCAATGATGATGATAATTCTTTTACCCAGCATGATACCACCAGCTAGTCTCTCCCTGCCATGGCCGCTGCAATATTAAACCTTAGTTGAGAGCTTTTAAAACTAAGTATCTAACAAAGTGAGTATAATAATTTGAATAAAAAGCCTGTGAGGTAAAATGGTTGTATTCAGTGTTTTTCCAGTTCAAAGTCTTTAAATTAGACACACTAATTCACAACATCTTTTAATTAGGTTCCATAATTTACAACAAAGATATCCTTTAGATTTCTTCTGAAGTTTTCCTTGATAATGATTTAGATGAAGTTAATGCTTGTTACCGTTGGGCACTGTTGTTGTTAATGAATTGATGGTTGCTATGACTTCCATAGTATTAGGTAAGGAGGAGAAGTGAGCCCCTGCACTAGCCCATGCCACTGAACACATAATCACCACTATATGCCACAGTACAAATTCAACCGCAGAGCTCATTTCTGCATAAAAATACCCCATTAGTTCAAATTAAACCCGATGCTTTGTAATTTCCAAGTATAAAACTGAAAACCAGAAAAGGGAACTGTATGGTTGCACACCTAACGACAGAAAAAGAACACGTTGCAAAAGAAAGGTAGCAACCGTCACTTCCTACCGAAGAACAAGAACTGGAAATGAATGCGTATTCCGAAATGAAATGAAGGGTGGTCTTTTTTCTTTTTAAGAGAGATGAAACTCTGGGATCCCATTTCATCTCCGCCCCTTCAGAAGAACAAGATTCTGTTGAATAGTTACTCGAGAGTCAGAATTGTGAGGACAAATGACTCTATCAACACCCAAAGGCCGCCTGGCCACAGTACGCGGCGAAGGGAATACGTCGAGAAAGGAAATGAAAGGCTAAAACTCCAAACGTGCCAATTCAGACCCAATTACTCGCTATTTGAAGTAATCCTAATTCTTTGGATACAATCGGCATTCGACGTGTGTTGTGAAGGCAGAAATCTTGTGAAGATGTTCCCACCGCTTCTTGTTGTAATTTTATGGTTGATCAACCCTCACAGTGCGCACGATTAAGAAGAAGATATAATGCTGTGTGACGTCGATATGCTTTTTGCAACTCTTGATGAGTGGTATCTCACTAATCTGCACGGACTTACTTATAAGTGAGATGGTTGATGGCTGTATACCCTTATCAAAAAGTAATACTACATTTTACTAGCAATTGATTCAAAAGGTACAGGGTATGGAGATATAGATACCGGGTATGGAGATATAGATACCGATAGGAATTTAAAATTGGAGAAACTTGTAATTTAGTTTTTATAATCAAGTAAACAATAATTTAGTTTTTATAATCAAGTAAACAATAATTGATATATTAAATTTAAGTTTTTTAAGTGTATGTTTTTTTAATGTTTATAGATTATATTTTTAGTTTTAATTTTTTTTTTAATATTAAAATATAATATTTTAATATTTAATTAAAATATTTATCTTTGGACAATATATATGTCACTTGTATGTATAAAAAAACAATTCAATAACTACAAGTGCCCATTTTACCTACATTCACCACCAAACATTCACTATTATACGAAAATCTAGATAAATAGAGCCATGTTTTCGCTGTGAAAAAAATGAATTTAAATAATCCGAAAATACACTGTAATAATAATAATATATTATATGTAAAAAAATAATTGGTGTCTGCAATTATTTTAATTTTCCCACTCAATTTAATTGTCACATCCAATATAAAATGTTGAAATTAGTTAAATTATTAATTAATTAATTAATTACGCCGTAAGGCGTTTCCCTCTGAAATCAACTCCCTTTTCTGTCTACCTGCCATCTTGTAACCCACACGATTATATGTTAGACGATTGCAACAATTTCAGCCGTTGATCGTTGATTCAAAGGGGTTGCCCAAAAGGTTTGGGCGTTTCATTTGGCATCGGGTCGAATAGTTTCATCGTTTCATTTGGCATCGGGTCGAATAGTTTCATCCGCGCAGCTGAACGGGATTTTCTAGTAGTCTAATGGCTGGACGATTTCTTTCTCACCGCAAAGAATTTTCAAAGACTCTGGCAAACCTTCAGAAGTGTCCATATCGACGAGAACGCAACCTACGCGCTTATCTGCAGCTAGTAAAGAAGCCTCTTCCAGGTAGACGAAGTTTCCCAAGGAGTTGGCCACTCTGATGAGAATTTCTTTAGACCATTACTCAAGAGAGAAGCCTGGCAGCATTACCCATAAATGTTTTTGCGGCTGGAGTTCAGTTAGTTGGCAGAAGGCCGTGTGCCATCGTTGTAGCCAGAGCGAGCCCCATCCGATGACCTAGGTTTCAGCCAGAATCTGTTCCAGATAGCTCTCAGACACAAAATAAAAATGCAGCCATTTGTTGACCAAAAATGTTTACTATAGGGGTATAGCCTACGAGCGGCTTCCAAGTCTTTCTTACCCAGTCTAGGAGTTGGTCATGGGTTATTGAGATATAGTTGAGCCTACCCACTAATGCTCTCTTAGATAGGGATTCTACCCGATTCTACCCTGTCCAAATTGACATCCTGACCTAGTGTTAGTTCCTTCATTGTTGTCAAAGCCTTTATGTGCTTTTGAGCACGCTTATTTTTGGCTCGCTCTACTTTAAGTCTTGGAATAAACCCATCTCCTCCTGCTCCGGCAGACTGCAGCAAAAATTGGGTGGGCTGATCAGAAGAACCCTGCATATCTGCTGACAAATGATGTGCCTTGTACCAGTCTTATCTTGCCGGATGTAGAGGTTCACTGATATTGTAGCTGTAAAAGGACTTGCTGGGCCATTCATGTGTTCTAAGAGAGAAATGGCCCTTTGACCGGAGCAAGGATTGAGAATATCCCTTCCCTTCAAACAACTCGCTCGAAAAGAATTGAAAAAAAAGACGTGTATAACCCTCCTGAAAACCCGCTCAAAAACCGGCAGAAGACCAAGAATTCGAAGACGCAACTTACAGAGGTGAAGGGAATGCAGGGTAAAGGACAAATCAGTGCGATTATTTCAAGAGGGATGCGCTAGTATCCAAAAGACCAGATATCAATATAGAAAGATCACCCCAAAGCAAACCCGGCACTAAAAGGAGCCAAAATAAATATCACCCAATTAACCGTTGCAAAACCAGAAAATGGTTGCATTCCCTGCAAATTGATTAAATTGATGCTACCATACTAGAAAGAGAAAATTTCCGATATAGTAAATCAACATCTATATGGACCACAATACCACCACTGAACCGGAAACTCAATGGGAAGTCCAGGCAATCTGCCACTCAGGCCAACCAGCCAGAATCCCCGTTGATGTATGCCATCCGGAAAATCGGAACAGCGAGAGGATCCAATATTATCAGATACCAGATCCCCCCAGCATCCCCCGAAATCCCCAGAGATCGGAAGAAGAGATCAGAAAACGAAAAACGAACGCCCTATAGATAAAGCGTTCTTTAATAGAACATCCTCCCGATCTAATATCCGTATCAATTCCACAACGACATCCCAACATCTAAAAACACCACAGAAAGACTCGATGCCAAGTCGCCGTAAAGTACCTCCATCCGCATACCTCATTACGATCTCATCTGTGAGTCCTTCTCAGAGAGCAGAATGAATTTTTCTTTATTTCTCTCATCATAACATGACTGTGTGCCGAAGGATAGAAGAATATCGTTTTGGTGTCTTTCTGTTCTTCTGCCTCTTCGCTGTGAAGGTTTTCTGAAGTCTGTGACCTCATTTAGGAGCTACATCACCGCATTGCCTTTTGAGGTATTGAAGTCACACTAAATTCCAATTTCCCTCCTATTTCTGTCGAGGGTTTATTTGTAGGAGATGAAAACATTGACATTTGCAGATTTTTATAGCTGGATTTAAATTTGTACTCTGTAATTTTTGTGGGTCTTTTGTTTCTCTGATACGAAGACGGCTTTAGGTTACTGTGTGCGGTATTTTGTCTATCAGCATGATTTGGGTGTGGATTGTGGCCTTATTGTAAGCCCTTGTTTATGTTTGCTGGGAAGTTTGTCTTCTATGTTCCTTATTTTGTAACTTCTGTGGGTTTTTTTTGGTTTCTCTCAAAGGAAGACAGTTTTAGGGTTACAGTGTGGAGGTATTTTGTTTTTCAATATGTTTTTGGTGTGGAAGGTATTTTGTTTTGGAGTCGTCTGACGAGGTGGAGGAATTGCCGGACGGCCAAAAGTGGCTTGAATTTGGGTTAAAAAATTTCAAAAAATCTTGTAGATACAGTGTTTGTATCGTGTTTTTGATGGTGGAAATGGATTCAGCACCATCAAAAACGTCTAAGACACCTAAAATTTTGAAGTTTAACAACTATAACTTGGATCTCCAAAAATCCTTGCCAGATTTTCTCTAAATATGACCGGAATTTCCATAAGTTTCCGAGCAATTCCTCCAGCTAATTAAACTACGACTTTTGTTTTTCGACATGTTTTTGGTGTGGATTGTGACTTTTTCAAAATGCTTTTTCTTTTCAATATACCATTTTTTACTTTGCCAGAAATTTTATCTATAATTTCTCTATGTTCTAAGAAGGGGTTGTCTTGTGATTAGGGTTATCTCTTCTCACATTTGGCTTGAAAAATAGGGTTTGGTTACCTTTACATTGGAATAATAATTAAATTTGATATAAATATAAGAATAATACACCTAATTAATTTAAATTTACCAAACATTTACCTAATTATTTTAAAATTTACCAAATATTTACCTACATTTAGCTTTTTAGGGAAAATTTTAATTGAATAATTTTTTAGTTGTTTGACCAGGGTCTCTTGGTCAAATTAGCCGTTGGGATCTCTGCACACTCTATTTATACACGCTAAGCTAGATTGGTTCTTCAACTTGTCCTGACGATGAACCACACTGGTTGGTTCGAAACGCGTCTCATATGACAAAAGATTCGTTATTGACAAAAGATTCGTTATGTGATTTTGCCGAAGATTATCTTACAATTTTATGGATCACAGAAGTCTAAATTCCTCAAGATGGGTTTTTTTTAATCGAGATGGCCTTCCTTTGTGTCCAATATTGTTTTAAGATTACAAGATTATATTTAGGTTTTAGATCTGGTCCATCATTTATACTGGATTTTTCTTTTATTGTTGTTATTTTTGTTTATTATTTTTAATAATTTTTTCGAATTTAATTACATTTTTGTTTATTATTTTTAAATATTAACTCGAATTTTATTACCAATACCAAACACCAAAGTTTAATGATCAGTTTAATAATCCTTAGATTTATATTTCATCTTATTTATTTATTTATTTATAATTCATATAAAAATAAAAAATAAAAATAAACAAATTATAAATAAAAATATAATATAAAAATGTAGAATTCTCATATATCTGATTTTATGTAATTTTTTAATTCAGCCTAATTACAATAAATAAGGGAGAACAAAATTTCGAAAAAAACAAAAAACATCTTTTTTAAATGTCTTATTGATTACATATGGATATAGATAGGAATAAAATATTAAACAAATGATTAAAAACTGTGTTAAAAATTACAGATTATCTATTTTAAAATGAACTTTTAAGTTTTATTAAATATTGGATATTTTAAAACATTTAAAATAAATTTGACAATTAAATGTCAACTCCCTTGAAATAACCATTCAAAATAGTTGATAAATTAATTAGATTAATTTAGCTTTTATTTATTCTTTACATAATATTTACACCGTAAGGCGTTTCCCTCTGAAATCAACTCCCCTCTCTGCCTACCTATCATCTTGTAAGCCACACGATTATATGTTAGACGATTGCAACAATTTCAGTCGTTGATCGTTGATTCAAAGGGGTTGCCCAAACGGTTTGGGCATTTCATTTGGCATCGGGTCGAATAGTTTCATCGTTTCATTTGGCATCGGGTCGAATAGTTTCATCCGCGCAGCTGAACCGGGCTCCAGTGCTACATGCGTCCCACTAACCCTGTCATTCCCTATCTGAACACTTTCGTTATGCATTTCACTGCGATTGTGGAGGTATTTTGTTTTTCAATATGTTTTTGGTGTGGAAGGTATTTTGTTTTGGAGGACCGTCTGACGAGGTGGAGGAATTGCCGAACGGCCAAAAGTGGCTTGAATTTGGGTTCAAAATTTTCAAAAAATCTTGTAGATACAGTGTTTGTATCATGTTTTTGATGGTGGAAATGGATTCAGCACCATCAAAAACGTCTAAGACACCTAAAATTTTGAAGTTTAACAACTATAACTTGGATCTCCAAAAATCCTTGCCAGATTTTCTCTAAATATGACAGGAATTTCCATAAGTTTCCAAGCAATTCCTCCAGCTAATTAAACTACGACTTCTGTTTTTCGACATGTTTTTGGTGTGGATTGTGACTTTTTCAAAATGCTTTTTCTTTTCGATATACCATTTTTTACTTTGCTAGAAATTTTATCTATAATTTCTCTATGTTCTAAGAAGGGGTTGTCTTGTGATTAGGGTTATCTCTTCTGACCTTTGAACAAGATGGGTTTTTTTTAATCGAGATGGCCTTCCTTTGTGTCCAATATTGTTTTAAGATTACAAGATTATATTTAGGTTTTAGATCTGGTCCATCATTTATAGTGGATTTTTCTTTTATTGTTGTTATTTTTGTTTATTATTTTTAATAATTTTTTCGAATTTTATTACATTTTTGTTTATTATTTTTAAATATTAACTCGAATTTTATTACCAATACCAAACACCAAAGTTTAATAATCCTTAGATTTATATTTCATCTTATTTATTTATTTATTTATAATTCATATAAAAATAAAAAATAAAAATAAACAAATTATAAATAAAAATATGATATAAAAATGTAGAATTCTCATATTTAGCCATTTTTTATTAATTTGAGTCCTAGCAAGAGGGCTTCATATTCAGCCATATTATTGGTACATTTGAAGTTTAATCTGTAAGCATGCCCTTCAGCATGATCATTTTCTAGATTGTGTACCCAAATTCCTACTCCTGCTCCTAGTTTATTAACTAAACCATCAAACTCTAAGTACCAAAGGATCTCATGTTCATAATTAGTATCAGGAGTCTTGGAAATTTGTTTACTAGGGAGATTTGGATTTTTAGTTTCATCTAGTTTCCCTTGTGTGTCTAATTTATCATTGTTCAAAGAAATTTCATGAATTTGAACACTGGAGTTTTGGTGTATAGTCTCTTCCTGTTGAAGTGGTAAAACTTTGATATTAATTGCAGGATTAACATCAGCATTATATAGAATGAAGGAGTCCATGTCAGAATGCATGGAGTAGATGGGAAAATTCTAGGGCTTCTCCTGACTACTGACCACATATTTCATTAGAGTTTCTCGGTACAATCTCTTTGGCTGGCCAAATACTGAAATGGTAGCATAGGACATGTCCAATTGTAAATATCCTTGGAGCTTTGCACCTCAAGATCTGGACAACAACATGCCATATTTTGGTGGTATGTCAGCTACAACTACGTCCATTAAGATAGTCTTAGTAGGGTATTGAACTAATCATACACATATCTTTGATCAATCCTAGACATCTGACCTGGCTTGAATCAAAAGAGAACAAGTCTTTGTATGGCCTAGTAATATCTAGGTCCAACTTCTCCATTATACATTTGGGCATTAAGTTATGAGAAGCTCCAGAATCAAACATTGCATTATGAATTATTTTATCATGAATGTTCAGACTTACATAGAAAGGAGGAACACCTTCGTCTGTTGATTTACCATTTACCTCAGGGCCAAAAATTAATTCTGGTTGGTCATCAAGGACATTTACTGCATCTCTATTTTCCAAAATCTGTAGTGATCTGCTAATTTGATCTCTATAGATGTCATGCTTAGCCAATTCTGACAATGGAATTTCTATCTTTAATTTGCCTATTTCGATCTCAAGGTTGAAATGTTTTTCTATTTGAATTTTTTCATTTCGGCCAGTGAGATTTTCTTTTTCTGCTGTTTTTTTGCGTCTTTCTATTTTATAGGAATGGTGTTATGAGTTGAAGTTGCTTCTATGTGAATTCTTAGAGGGTCTTCCACCTTTCCTTTGGGAGGAATAGAAGTGGAAGGTTGTCTGTTAGGTGGTTGATCATCTGATACATCTTCAACTGTTGGATGATTTGGGTTAGGAGTTGTTTTAGGACGGGCTTGTATAGGAGGGTTCTTGATTTTAGCTTTGCTGGATTTCTTAGTATCCTTCTGTTTATTGGTTTCAAGAACATATATCCTTCTGCTTCTCAGATAGTACTGCTTGTGAACTTCATGGATGGCTGCGTCATATCCCTCCCTAAAATCGAATGACTTACCTGATTGAATTTGGAACTGATTAAGAGCATGAGCCTCTTGGTCTTCTTGGGTTAAGAAAATTTGTTGTTCACTATTGAGACCCATTAAGTTAATTTGAGTATCTTCTATGGGCTCACTAGAAGTTGAAGCTTCAGCATAATTTTCCTAAAATGGGGGCCTAATGTTTTGGTCAAGGCCAACCTTTCCAGTATTAGGATTCTGGTTTTTTTTTAAATTTGGATTCCTCCCAATGTTGCTTGGTTGACCATCCCAAGGGGATTTCCTCTCAATTGTCTCTACTCTATCACCAAGTCTATCCATTCCTTTGATAATGGCATCTAATTTTTGTTCAAAGGCAGAAGGTTCTTCTTTGAAAGGTGTCCTCCTTTCAGCTCTAGCTCGAGCTCGTTTAGAAATTAGGTTGGCCTCAACGCTAACAACTATACTTTGCATGTCTTCTAAGCTTCGAGGAGCTCTTTCCCTAAGCTGGTATGCCATGTCAAAGTCAAATGCATCAGGGAATTTGATCAAGGCCAAGTCTGGTGGAGGTCTGAGATTCTGAGGAATAGCATTGTATACATTGTTAAATTTGGTGCAGTAATCTTGAACAGTTTCTTGTGGGCCTCTTTTCAAGTTTTCATATTCTGATAAAATGTGGAGAGGATCTTTCTTCTTTTCCCATCTATTCAAGAAGGTCTGATAAAGGGCTTCTGGGTTAGCGATGGTATTTGCAGGGAGTGCTCTAAACTAGGTTCTAACATCTCTAGTTAAACTTTGGACAAAGATCTTCATTCTTACATCATCAACATCAATCTCATAGTTTTCAAAATAGTTTGTCATCTTCTTAGTATGTTGTTGAGCTGTGTAAGTGCCAATACCATCAAAATAGGTGATTTTGCTTTGATAATCTGGAGGCATAGCCCCTCGATTGGCAGGTAATTGTAGGGGAGCATAACAGTTTGCCATATTTGCAAAGATAAGTGTAACAGCTAGAAGAGAAGGGATAACATTGGAGATATATGATGTAGATGGAGGAGTGGGAAGGATGGTTTGAAGTGCTGATGGTGAACTAGGAGAAGCTACAGTAATAGCAGAAAGGATTGGTGCTTTTCTAGGAGTAAGCTCAGATTGGGTTTGTTTCTGCTGATGTGTTTCAAGGTGTGAACTAGAAGAATGTTCTTGGCTCTCTTGGTTTCTAAGGATCCTGGGAATCCGATTAGGATTTTCAAACACAGGTGGGGGATTTGGATCAGGATTTGATCTAGTGTAACAGATCTTCTTCTTTGGAGCCAGTTTCTGAGTATGTTTTTTGGTTTTTCTTGGAATATTTTGAAGGATACAACTTTTGACAGTATCTTCTAGGAAGTTTTAGATGTAAAGGATTATGAACTTCTCTAAATATTTACTGAAACTAGGAACTGATCAAGTATTTGAGACAATTGTTCAATACATAAACTAGACTGGAGGTAGACTGAAGCAGCTTTTATTTACTCCTGAAACTGTAAAGCAAAAGCAGTTTCAAAGGCTACCTAGCAAACTTCAGGCTCCATCTATAGCTTATGAAATAAACAACAATAACAAACAAATATTCAGTTCCCCACTGGAGTCGCCAATGATGTTATCACTCAGGTTGTTCCCAAAAGTTGTAAGAAAGGGAATACGACCGAGGTAACCACAGACCAATCTTTCAGATACAGATTCTAGCAAATCTGCATCCAAATAGGGCTCTCTCTTTATAATTTAGCTTTGTTTTGAAATGTGTTAGGCTAGTTATGAAGTACAAGGATTTTGTTTTGAGTTTGGTTGGAGAAATGGAGATTCAATAGAACGGTGAGGTAAAACTAAAGAGTTTCAGTCCATTGGGCATGATGGAGTCAAAGGAGGATAGCTTCCTGGATTAGGTTTCTAGCTGAGGATGGTGCCACAGAGCAAGGTACTCAAATATGGGACAATTCATAGGCTGAAATCAGATGGAATGGAATCAATGGGTGAAGGGAAATTAAGAATCCTTCATCATGTTGATAGAGGGAGAATGGTTGACTACTGTTAAGGAGTAGTTAAGAATTCCTTAGAAAATATTCAAAATGGAAGAAGCAGGGGAAACATGAGCAATTAAGAATTCACTATTTATTCTAATTCTGAAGAAAACATGGATAATAACAAAGACTGAACATAAAGTGCAATCAAGCAAATTCTGTGTTATTCTTTCTCTGTATTATTTAGATCATGAAACATAGATGATAAAACATAGAAACTGTAAAACACAAATTAGAAGGGACTTATTGATCCATAAAATGATTCAAGAATTATGTAACAGGTCCTTAGCATCGATTCCTCATCCAGTGAGCTAGACAAAAATGGTTCCAACAGGCTCTTTTTATTCCAAAATTTTGTATTACAGCAAAATCTAAGAATACTTCCCAATCAACCAACCCCAAATACTTCGTTTGGGGGGGTATTTATACAAAATATCAAAATATCTTACAAAATATCTGAAGAAGATAATATCTAATGATAATTAATGCTTCTTTTACAAGAGATAGAGACGAACAATCTCGGAAACAGGGAGACAATAAATTTGATGCTGTGTTGGCCGCTCTGTCTTTATTGGATGTACCGGAGATAGGTTACGCAAGTCGGTTCACGGCTGTTTTCCACTAAAACTCTGGGTTGGCTGTCCCATCTTGGCCAGACTTTCTTTGACTTTAGCAGATACACTTTGTCATGTTCAAACCTCATTTATCTCTGTTTATCTATATCATGGAAAATAGCTCAGAATGTACATTTTACCCAAGAGATATTCAAAAAAACCCCAACATGCCTTCCCACCATTGTTGATCTGGCAATTTATACCTCTACAGCTTCCTGAGGGTTTCATCAGCTTCTGTATACCTGACAAAATTAGGCTGCAGATGAAATAGATGTTTTACCTCATGTTCAATATAGAATAAAATCTCGAATTGATCATAGAGACTTTGGCCTAAGGGAAGTGCTTTTTCTCCTGAAGCACTTGTTGATGAATTAACCTGATCAACAGCATATGTGTTTAACTTATGTACATAATCTGTGTGTCTCATTAACCTGTCATTATTTCCTAAAAGACTTGGCAGCCCTTTGTCCTGCAAAATTGTAAATCTTTGAATGAAAGAATTGATTTCTACTTGCATATCCTGGCATCTTTTTTCTAAATTCTGCATTAGAGTTTTCTTGGTTAGAACTCTTTTGATATCCAAAATTGTGCCTGTCCTGTCTGGGATGCCGAGCTGTTCCAGCTGTTCTCTATTTCTATAATTCAAAAAGTGAATGAGCCTGTTGGCTTGCTCAGGCATTTGTCCTAGTATGGCTCTTGCTTTTTGAATTTCTCCATGTGCTGCATTCACCAAGTCAATCTGCTCATAAATAGTTTGTATAGATGGCCAAACATCACTAAGGGATTGAGTGATGTTGGTCCAAAGGATTCCCTTAATTTCTGCTAGAGGCTTGTCCATGGTGAGATCCTTCTCTAATGCTCTGACTTTATTTTGCAATGCTTTAACCTCTCTTATTTTCTCTGCCACATTAATTTTGGATTTATCATAGCTCTGTTCTACCTTTGCCAATTTCTCCTTTATTTGCTTCAGCTCTGACACTTGTAGTTCCAATTCTTCCATGGCTTTTATTAACTCTTTTGTGGTCATACCTATACTGCTGCTTGGTGTTGTTGTTGAGGTACCTGTGATTACTGCTACTATAGCTGCTGGGACACTTGGGGCCAATGCTGCTCCAGTTGCTGAGGGGACTACACTTGTAACTGTAGAAATTACCTCAGGAGGCTGGGAGGTCGACTCTCCCTGCTTCTCTTTTAATGCTTTTTCAAGTGCCTGCTCAGTATCAATCAGTCTTTCATTGAGTTTCATGAGCAGGTCCACCATGTCTTCCTCTAATTTTTTCTCTATTATTTCTGCAGTCTGAGGGTGTGTTGAAGGAGGTAACTTCAGTTGTTTCCTTAGGGAAAAAATGACTTCTTCCTTCTTCTTGAGTAAGGCTTTTATGCCCTTGGAATCTTTGGGGTCATGTCCCAGATCCATAATGATCTCTTCCAATGATATGATTCTATTTTGGTCACAGAAGAAGCTTTTTACCAATCTAACTGAGCAGTTGTGTTATCTAAGGAACTCTGCAACTCATGGGCCAGCATTGCTTTGTCAGCCAGTGTAGAGTAGACCATCTCTCCAGTCTGTTTATGCAGCTCGATCTGGTCCATTGGATGAATATCTTTGGCCAAGACCTCTAGACTTGTCCTGATATAATATGCTGCAGACCGGGGCTGTTGCACCTTCGGCTTAAAATAACTCATGATCATTTTGCCTTCTTTGATGTCATAGGTAGACATCAATCTTTGCTGGGTTGAGAGGGCCATTTTTAAGTATTGATTATAAAGTTCAATTCTCATGGGATCATTCCTGGCCTTTATCTCTGTGAATGTCCATTTGATGTCAAAGGGTTGTTTGCCTTATGGCCTGGTAGATGACACCTCAACACTATGTTTCCTTTCTAGCTCTTGCCTTTGTCAGCTGGTTGATGTCTCTATCACTGGGGAAGTCTACTAAATGGTTACTCTCTCACCTCTTAGGCTATCTGTTGTTTCTTCAATGATTTCCTCTTCTAACAGAGGATCCAATCTCTGCCTCTTTGCACCTGGTTGCTCTACAGGTCCACTGATAGGTGTGGCCTCTTCTCTGTCTCTCTTCTTGCCTTTTTCCTCATTTAGAGGAGTTTGTAGAGCTGGGATTTCAGCTGCTATGGTTTGGGCAGGAGGAATTTGTACTTGTTCTTGTTCTTTGGACCCCCCTAGCTGATCAATCATGATTGGCTGCTCTGTAGTCTCCACTTCTTTTCCCTTTGAGGTGCCTGTGATTGATGTGCTGGTTCTCTGTGCAGGCTGCTGAGAAGTTCCAGCAGAAGATGTTCCAACTGCTGGTTGTTGAGGCAGCTTGAAAGATACCTGTCCAAAAGAGTCCAGGTCAAGAGTTTTTTCAAGATCTTTCATAGCTTTTTCCATTTTTTCCTGTTCAGTAATTTCTTCAACTAAGGTCCCTTCCACCCATTCTTCTTGATTTGCATACTGTTCAATTTCTGGGATCCTATGATGTATGTATATTGATAGCTTGTACCTTACCCTTCTGTCATTTATGAAACTACATGGATCATATGGCACCCACCCAAAACTCTTCTTCAATTTGAGGTGGTCTTCTATGATCTGTTTAACATCTTTCCATGCATCCCTATCATGGACAACATAAGGGCCTAACTGGTTTTTTATTCTCAGCCGAGCCTTCTTCTTTACATTACAAAAGTGGGTTAAATCTACAAGGATGAGCTGCCTAAATATTCTAATGCAAATAACCTCATGGGCACATATCTAGGCAACTTGAAGGGGTAAAGTTGACATCCATATATTCTGATTTCTATGTGATTCTGGTAGAGGTACCAGTCACCTATGCCGTAGTTTTTGGAGAGCTACAAAATATTCTTCATATCACTAGAAATTCTAGGAGGGCAAGCTCCTATCAACAGAGTGGAGGCTGGGTGTACAAATAAGTCAATGAATTCATTATAGGTATAAGGGGAGTCACAGTCATGGAAAATTGAGCTCCAAAAGATTACAGACCTCCGGTTTCCCTTTGAATCTAATTTCCTGATGGGAAATGGAAAGTTGTCTGGCTGATAATATAACAACAGATGGTAAATATAAGATGTGTATTTGAAGACACCTTCCCTCTCCAAATTCATAAACTGAGTATGGATTTTATTGGCAATGAAAGTGGCATAGTCATACTTGACAGCAGGGGGTTGTCCTGGAGTAAAGATAGATAATAGAACCAGGGTGATACCATCCACAAATTCGCTAGATCTAAATCCCAAAATCAAGGATATCATGTCAAGAATGAGTTTTCTAGTATTAGTGAAAAAGGCACGCAGATAAGGAGGAGGGCCTGTAGGCTGGTGAGTTGGTATCATGAACATCTAGGCAATGCGAGTTATTTCTAAGCTAGGCAATTGAGAGACCTTTTCAAGCAAAGATTCTATGGAAAGAGGAGCCAGAGGCTCAGTGGAATGAAAATGTAACATCTCATTGATGGATTCAGTAGTTATGGAGAAAAGAACAGTGTTGGAAGGAGACATAACAACTCTATGAACAGGGTCATAATTGGCATAGCACTGGTGAATGATGTCTGGGAAGACATAGACTGAGGGAAGGAAGTATATGGGAAGGTTTGATTCCCATAGTCCATAAATGTCAGAGTTGCTTAGTTGGTTGTCTCTAATTTGGCAGAAGCAGTGAAGATGATTCTTGTCACCAATGAAGTCTTTTATTTGGAAATCTTTGTCGGCCAAGGGTAGAAATTTCACGTCTTTATGAGGTGCATTGATGGGTGCGACATTGAGGGCTACAGAGGCTTCCATGTTTGGTTCTTGTGTTTTCAAACTGAAATTTGGAATTGCCGTGGAGAATTGGACTGAACAGCAGGTTTGGAAGTGTTTTTGTGGGCTAAACAGACTGCTCTTGACTCGAGTTTGGTTTCACAGGTAGAAATTTCAGTCGAAAAGTGGAATCTACAGGGTAACTAGTCGAATGGATAAATACCTGGCTTAAGGAGACGAATTTGTGCAATTGCAAGTTGAATGACGGAGTACAGAGCGCGTTGCTGGTGTTTTCCTTGGACGTGTGGCGGTTGAAAGCAGGTATAGCACCTCCAGTCGTTGTTTTTCATGGGAACGTGAACACAAAGTTTTTACAATGAAAATGACATTTCAACATTTTTAACGAAATTTTGGGTTTGGCGGGTAATTTTGGCTTTTAATGAATAGATGACGTCATCAGGATGGGACACTTTGTTGCGTAGCGGAGGGTACGGAAGGGTGATGTGGAGAGATGACGTGGTCGTGACGTCAGCTCAGCGGTGAGCGGGGGGGGGGTAAGTGGTTTCACCCCGCACCGCTTATGGGCCAGAGTGGTTTTGGGCGGAGAGGCAGCGAGCACGGCGGGAGGCCGACATGCGTCCAAAGTACGGGCGCGATACCACCAATCCCCCGGGACTTAACGTGTGGCTGATGAGGGGGTGGCAATATAATCTTGGGCTGTTGGATGAGTGGGTCCAAATCTGATGGCTGGCGGTCAGTGGAGCTGGCAAAGGGTTACGGCACGGAGGACCCATGTATTAAACATCAATAAATTATATCGGGGCGGCGTACATTGGTTGCAGGGTGGGTTTAGTTATTAATTAACCAGGTGCTAATTAATCCTAAAGTTTTCATACGAAGGGTTATTACAAGGTTTCGGCTAAACCTTTAATCCCTATTTACGTAGTAATATGGTTTATATTTAAACCAGGGCGAGGTATGTAGTAATGTAGGGTTTTAAAGATTTATATTATACGGGAAAGGGGAATGAGTGTTAGGGAGTTATACAATAGTGTTTAGTAGTTAATATGAGAAACGATGTGAAAATAAGCGCTAAGTTATAACGTTTAGAAACATAGGCTAAGGGAATGAAAAGGGTTTTACATAAGAAATGTGGCTTTGTGCCTAAGTAAAAACGTGGTTTTATTTAGGCCTTATATGAAATGAAATGAAGTGATTTTAAGAGGGATATTAAGCAGATCTTAATATCTTTGAGGGGAGATTAGTAAGTGATTTGGGAAACGATGAAGGGGGAGTTAATCATGCCTCTGCCATGGTACCTATGATAACAATAAGATGAACATCTTGAGAGACAAAATTAATCATAAGCATGCTTCTGCAACATCAAAATTACCTACCCAGCCTACAGTACCTAACATTTTTTCTTCTTTTGCCATTGGGTGCACTTGGACTAGCAAACCCTTATAAATCCTCTTTTCTTTTCATTCGAATCCTACCTATGTCTACCCTTATTCCTTCCAAGGACTCAGTTTAAACAGTTGAGCTCCTTTGCTTCTCTACCTATCTACTTATTTGCCAAGTTTCAATAGTTTGGACAGACTTTTATTCTTTATCTCTAAAACAAGAAATTCAAACATGAACTGGCCAAGATTAAACTGTTTGGCCATTACTCAACTGCAGCATGAAGTTCAACAAACTGCACATGAAACTTTATTTATAGAACATGAAATAGTAGTGGCATTTGGATTTGCACACTTTCATGGTCGCTTTTCTTTGGGGTTAATTTCTTTCACTTTTTCCTTTTGACCATTTATCTTTTCACCCTTTGATTTTTCGTTTAGGGTATACCCTTTTTAAATTTTTAAATTTTTTATTTTTTCCAAAATATGGAAAACCTTTACAGCAGGGAAAGGATGGACATATTAGGGATTTTAACCAATCAATCATGAAATATGACACCTATTGGTATAGGAGCATAACAGGGAGAAATGGGGGAAGAGAGAGAGAGAGAGAGAGAGAGAGAGAGATGGATGAGAGAGGGTTAGATATAGTGAAGGAGTGAGGGATAGCGATCGAGTTAGAGAAACATATGGAGGGGGAGGGAGAGGGGGGAGAAGTGGCATCAGTAGGAAAGGGGGCCAGAGAGAGGGAGAGAGGGAGAGGGAGAGAAAAAGAGAGAGAGAGAGGAGGTAGTTGACTGGTATGGTATAATCATTAGATCGGTCATGCATGAATATGACACAGGGATGGATTGTAGAAGACACCTTGCATGGGTAGGAATATGTGAGTACCCACATGTAAATATTATATGGTATAAATATCACTAACAAAAGTTGGGAATTTATTACACATAAGATAACAACAATGTGATCCTTCTTTCAAAGGCATAAAATGGTGTAATTTTTTGCAACTTCTTATTAAGTGATTTATGGTGTTACATTAATGATCATATTTGAGAAAGAATAATGAGAATCTCAGTTTTAGGGGAGGGTTGAAAAGTGTAACACTCCCCATATCCGACCCTAAGGATTTCTCTTACATGTATTTGGGTAGTTGTTGAAAAATATAGCTAGTGCATGACAATATATTTTTACGATATGAATGGAAATGAAATTTGAAAATATAAGCATATATAAAAATAATTTAGCTACCAAATACAATGGGGACCTCTTGATGTGCTCAGGTGTGGTTCTAAATCTATTAATCAAATGAAGATAAAATCGGGGACATCTGGCACATAGTTAGACGATAATCATCTTGCATGAGGACATTTGGATAGTAAACCATAGAAGAGGAAGTTTATAACTAATAGCTTGTTATAGAAAGCACCATCTTAGAGGAGGGATGTTGATCCGAAGGGGGATAATTCTTGGAGGGTGTTTGAATTATAGGTAATTATGTCTTTATTATGTTATCCTCCCTCACCTATTGTATATATAAGGGAGAATAGAGTTGTTTTATATTTTGTCATCATTGTACTCTATTCATTGTATTGTCTTAGAGAAGTCTTGTAGGGAGAAAGATGTTAGGTTGATGAGGAAAACTTAATAATATGACATTAGGGTGCATGAGGAAATCATAGAATAAGAAAAGGAGAGAGATATGTCTCTTATATTTCATGGAGAGGTTTCTTTTGTGTGAATTTTAGGTTGTCTCATGTGATGCTAGGGTTTATGCTATGCATGTAGACCCTAGAGAAGAAAATTCAGTTTGTGTAGTTCATGATTATGACTATGATTGATCTTGTTGTACTACTAGATTTTCTGATGTAGTAGAAGACATGAACAATGGAGCGAAAAAATTTCATGATTTTAAAACATTTTTCTTATGGGAGGTGAGGCTAGGGAAAGATCATGGTGAGATTTAATAGTTAAATATTGAGCATGGTGTGATGGCTTTCTTAGGAGACAATTTATATATTATATTTCTCATGATATTCCATGGAGGTGTTGTTGTTTATGTTGATGTAAGAGTTTAATGCCAATGATTTGAGTACACAAACCCTAGAATGGACAAGTATATATAGAGACTAGCAATATAGTTGTTTTTCCATGCACTTGTATGATGCAACATGGTTAGGGTTTGTAAACCTTAAGGAAGGAAATATTGCTAGTGTAAAGAGCATATGCAGTACAATCTTGTTGAAGCCAAGTGAGGACTTGTTGGTGTTAATGCTAGCTTGTTTTTTTATCTTTGATGATGACTATGGTTTTCATGATTTTACCTTGTTAGACTTTAAGGAGCTAGAGATTGTACCAATTTTGTGATAAATTTGTTCACGTGTATTTAATTTCTTCCATGTGCATAAATTATCTTGCTATCCAAAATTATGAGATAATAAATTCAATTTTTCATGTTGCATTTTATTTATGATTAAGTAATTTCCAAGATTTATTTGTGAATGTTTATTTCTAATCATATTTGATTGCTTCCATTAGATGCATTGATTTTAGTGTAAATGTTGTTTTATAGTATTATTTGATTTCTTGCATTAGATGCATTTGTTTTAGTGTAGATGTCGATTTCTGATTTGATGTAATTAGATGTATGATGGTACAATAATTTTGAATTGATTGGATTAACATTGTTCATTGATTTCAATGTAAGCACAATTTTTTTATGACAATGTACATTGACTTTTCTGTTATAGTAATTGAACCCATTAATATTGGAGAGAAAGAGAGAAAAGGTATGATTTTTAGTACAATATATCGAGCTAAATATTTAAATGGTATACAATTTAACATGTCCTTTTCATATAATCGATATGAAAAGATGACAAAAGTAACAAGGGTGACAATAAGAATAGGAGAAGAAAATAGTTTGAGATTAATCACAATGAAGACTATTTGTAATTGACTATACTCTTATTATTCACATTTTCAATCATTCAACACTATTACATTGTCACTTTACATTTAAATTTTGTATTTCATAATTCTTCATCATTAAAGTTATTAATAATATTTATCATCTCAAAAAATTGAGGTAATTAAGCAAATTTAAAATTAAAATGACCAGATTAATCTTAGACATATTTAGCATATTTAAAATTATTATATTAATATTAGATGAATTTACATATTATTGATAAAAGTAATCATATGTTTGTTAGATTTTCTTTGGCCGCACACGAATAAAACCATCGTAGATCCATCTTGACTCTAGATCTATCAAGCGCCGAGAGGCATTGAATCTCTTGAGGTGAAAAACTCTTTTTTGAGTGGGGTAATTTGGAAAGACAGTTGCACCTTACTCCCAAAAGTGTCTTGTAGCGACTCTTTGATGAAAGATTCGAGAAAAATTACCTACCGACATACTATGAAAAACAACAATTAGGAGCCTTCCATGCTCTGGTTCAAGGAAATCATATAGTTGAAGAGTATGAGATAAGGTTCATGGAATTGGTAAATCATGTCTCCTACATGGACACTGATCAACATCAAGTTGTTCATTTCATTTATGGATTGAACCCTAAGATTAAGGAAATGGTATGGATGTGGAAGCCATACTCAATTTCTAAAGTGGTTGAGAATGATCATTACGTAGAAAAGCACTTGGAATTAAAAAGGGAAGACAAATTTGTCTTGCACAATAGCAAAGACATGTAGGAAATGGACCTTAGACCTTCTCCAAGGTAGGAAGTTCTAGGCCACCACCATATGGAAATAAGGTTGTAGCTAAAGCAGTGGAAGTAGGGATTTTAATGGTTGCCCATTTAGTTTTGCCAACATCTTTAGGGACTAGTGTGAGTCTAATATAAACAAGTGGATATGATAGTAGGGGAAGAGATTTTAGGGGAAGGAGCTCATTCTAGAGCGGTCCCCAAAACTCTATTCGTAATCCATCTTGTATCACTTATGGGTGATGCAAAGGACCTCATTACTAGTGAGATTTCCCTAAGTCACAACCTAATACCACATGTTAAGATGGAAAGGAATTGTCGATAAGAGAAGGTATTAACCACTAGATTTATGAAATGATAGACAACCATTAGGATAAAGACCAATCCACCATGGTGAAAATTTAAGTATGATAAATAATGTAAAACTTAATGTTTTGTTTGATTTTTATGCTACAGATAGTTTCATTTCACTATTTACATTAGAAAAATGTGGGTTGGCAGCCTATGAGCACGTCGACTTTAAACAAGTAGAGATGTATTTTTTGGTAAAACAAGTGGTAGGACCCAATACAGATCAATGTTTGGTAAACCTTGGGGGTTGTAAAAATATGTTGAAGGTGTATGTCCCTTCCTTAGGAACATATGATGTAATCATCAAAATGGACGATTGGCTAGAATATCATAGAGTTTTGGTGGTTTGTTTAAAAAAGAAAGTAATATGTTTAGATGATAAAGGGAGATCAATTGACACCCATAATAATAAGAGGGAAGTCTCCCTACAATTCATCTCAATGATAAAGGTTAAATGTTGCCTTATGTAAGGATATAAATTTTATGTTGTTGAGGCAATAAGTCACAGGAAGGGACCCTCCCTAGGTCACCACCCTATTTTTCCATTATTTTGGGATGTCTTCCCCAAAGAATTACCAATGTTACGTCTTGGGAGAGAGATTGGTTCTCCTATTTCGTAGCATATATATATAGTTTAGCTAAATGACTTTCATTTACCCCGCGTTCTATTTGAAATAATTATTAGTTCAATAATCAGTTTTTCGGTGATGGGACACTGATTGGATTGCAATATAAAGAAGAAGTAGTTTTTCAACTTACCCCTTACCAATACAAGTTAAAATATCCCCCTAATTAAGTAATATTAAGAAAGGAAGTATAGACTCATCATATTTCATTGGGTCAAGGGCAGTTCTAAGGCAACTCCTAGCATAGCTCCCAGCGAAGATGGATTAACTGATCCATTCCATATTATGATCATATATGGATCTGTAGTGATCATCTTATTAATTGTATAAGAACTAATTCTTTGGAAACGATCCCGTGTCATGATGACTATATTTTCCCAATATTATTTTATCTATATGGATAAAGCATAGAATTGTGAAGCTTAACATTGCACAAATATCCAAGACACCCTACATGATGGCGTCTCTAGAAATTTGTGAGTTATAGATATACTTTAAAGAAATATTATACTTGGGACTTATTGGGCCTAGTGTTTCACTTTGGGCTGCACTGATGATTTTTTTCAAGAATAAGAATGGTTCCCTAAGGTTGTTCATAGATTACAAAGATTAAATTGAGCCACAATGAAGCATATGTACACAATACCCAAAATAGATGATTCATTTGATAAAATTAAGGGAGCAATGGTTTTCTCAAAAAATGATCGGTGATTAGGATATATCCAATTAATGATTAAAGAGGTTGAAATTCCTAAAAATGCCTTTGAAACTTGGTTTTTGCAATATGAGTTCATAGTGGTTCCATTTGGTTTAACCAATGCACTAGTAATGTTCATGAGTCTCATGGATGGTGTGCTATGATAGTATCTAGACCACTTTGTGCAAGTCCTTCTGGGCAACATTCTCATGTATTTTAGTAATGAAAGGAACATGAAGAAAAATTAAGTATTATGTTGGTGTTCTTAAAGGAAAACACGTTATATGGAAAACTGGCGAAGTTTTCTTTCTTTTAGAAGGAGATTCATGATCTCAATCACATCATTTCATGAGAGGGAATTTCGATAGACTTGGAAAAGGTGAAGGGCATAATAGAATGACAACTACCTCGAATTTTCATGAGGTGCAAATATTCATGGGGCTAATAGGATGAAATCAACATGACCTTACTATGTAGATCCTAATGTGAATAATATGTATGTAGATGCGAAGATGATTTTATTTCAGGTAGACATGAAAAATTACATGGTATAGTTTGTTGCAAAGTGTCTTGAATGTAAACAAGTGAAGGTTGACCATTAGCACTGAATAGTAATCCTACAACTACATGAAATTCATATGTCCATGTTGGAATTCTTGTCTATGAATTTTGTTGTAGCTTTCTCACTCATGTCACATAGGAAAAATTCCATCTTGGTCATAGTTTATAAGCTGACCAAAAGTTTCCATTTCATCTGTGTGTGACACACATATCCTGTCATTGATGTGGCATGAGTGTTTATAAGAGAAGTTATCTATATGCATAGGTCACGCACAGAGATTATCACTGATAGAAACTCTCAATTTACATTTAGGTTTTGGACAAGCTTGCAGTCAATATTAGGGACTCAATTAAACATGAGAATTTCATATCATTCGAAAAAATATGGGAAGATTGAAAGAGTAAATCAGGTTATAGAATACATGCTTATAATGTATGTTATGGATAACTAGACTCAGTGGGAGATGTATTTACCATTGGTATATTTTCCTATAATAATCACTACCATAGTGCAATCAGGATGCCTCCTTATCAATATCTTTGTGGAAGGTCATGCAGGACACTACTGAGTTAGGAGAGGTTGGAGGATAGAGTTATAGTAGGGCCTCAATTAGTACAACAATGGAGGAGCATGTGAATCAAATTAAACAAAGGTTAAAGGAAGTTTGAAATTATAATAACTAAGACCATATATGTGTGTGTGTGGATGAGAAATGACATACAAGTTGGAAGGGAGCTATGCGATAGCAAAAGAACCACACTAGTAATTGGTTGATGTGTGACACCAAATGAGTAATGGTATTATGTACATTGTTCTATTATAATTTGTAGTAATTGATATGTATGGTTATGACATTGGGTAAGGTGTAGGTTTGAAGGTAACATGACTACCCATTTGAATATATTGATGACAAGCATATAGAATTAGCGCTACAACGTGGTCCATCCTAGGTCATTGACCATAGTTTTGTAAGGAGGGGTGGATGCATTTCCCACCAAGTAATGTCCAAACCTAAATTCGTGGGAGGTATATGATGGACACACTCCCTATAACAGCCTCATGTTATATTTTTATGTAAAAAGGAAAAAATCAACCACAGTCATGGGACACATATTCCAAGCTAAACAAGGGGAAAAGAATCACATTAGGGGTCACTTGTGGTTAATTGATGGCTATGAAAAAGGAAATAAATGGCAAATGGCAATTAAATAAAGGAATAAATGAAAATAAATGGAAAAAGGAAATAAATGGAAATTAAATAAAGGAATAAATGAAAATAGGAGAAAAGGAAGATGAAGAGACAAGAATATGCATTAATTAGAGGGAAAATAAAGGAAAATTAAAGAAAAAGAAAAAAGAAAGGAAGAGACATCAGAAATAAATAATAAAAGGGCTCCTAAGAAATAATTGACATTTTTTTCTCAACTTTTGATCAGTTTTAGAAATCAAACTCCAAGAGGAGAAGGAGAGAACTTGGACACAAGCAAGCAAAGGACATGCAAAGGAAAGAGAGGGAGCGCAAGACACGGGGGCTTCACTGGAAGAGAAATATCATACTACGTGGGTTCATATTGGGGGATATATATTGAGGGAAAAATGAAATAATATATTGAGCATATAATAGGGGGTAAAGGGTTTTTATATTGGCAAGTATAAAAAATGGAGCTCAAAGTTAATGAAAAAATATAAAGGGGTATAAAAAATATTAATGAAAAAATGCATACCTACAATATCTAGTGAAAGTAGGCATTTTTAAATTGGGAAGGTGTATTTGGTTCATATTGGTAGGGGGTCAGATAATGTGACTTTTAGACTTATTTTCCAATATGTAGTCAAATTAAGGGTATTTTTTAGTATGCGATGAACGCACGTGCTATGTCAGAGGTTCATTGAGTGAAACCCTCGTGGTGCAAGATAAAGTTTTAAAGTGGCAAGTAAGGACATAAAATAGTTGTGGAATTGCAAGTAACAATGTGCATGAGTGATTTAGTATTCATGGATCTGATGCATGGTGCATGCATTGGTTTATGGTTTATGTTTTCTATCGTTGGCATGGGATTTTCTTGGACTGGTAGTGGTTTCGACATTGCCTTGACATTTCCTAGATAGCCATGGTGCAATGGGTTCCTTGTTTTGATATAAGCTTCGACTCGATGGTAGACCTTGGATCTTGGTTGAGGTGGGCTTAGGAAAATTCCTAAGGGTCGAGGGTGGAGATGTACTTTCTCCTAAATCTCTTGATGGATGGGTGGAGACACGAAAATTCCTCTGGGTGTGGTGAAGAAAGTTGGAGGCATCGAATATTGTTTGGTGATAATTATTTTTGGACTGGTTTAGGTGAAATCATTGTGGTTGAGGGTTGTGGAGGTTTGGATTCTGGAAGTCCTGGTTGCTTCTATTTTGGTTTAACCCATATGATTCGACACTCATATTTGGAATATGGCACGGGGGTGATAGGTTGGAAAAAATATCTAGTTCAACCTAATTTATGGTCAGGTGGTACGTGGAAGTCTCTAATTTTGTTGGCATTTGCATATGGTAATATGTGTTATTTATTATTGAGATCAATGAGCACATGTATTCATTATTGTGTAGAATTTATTATTGGTTTGTCATGGCTTTATTCTAGTTGAATGTTAGTTATAGGCATGTTATATGATGTGCTCTTGTTATGGATCTTGTTCATGATTCGATAAGTCATTGAATGATTATATGAATGTATGAGATAATAAGTGTTGTTGCAGTTAGCTTAAGAGGGTAGTGAGCCTTCTTGATGATTCTCTAATGGAAATAATGATATAATGAACAAATATGCATTCATGACCTGTAGGTGTTATATTTACCAAGTGTTTTCCTAAACGATTATTGTGTATTGGGAAAGTTTAAGCAGGCATATAGTCAAGTATAGATAATGAAGACTCTTACAGGTTAATGACAAAGTTCTGGAAGTTTATGGGCATTTGTCCTGAAGACTAGCCCAAAAAATATAAAACAGGGCTTTTAGTTGTCATCTCTTAACTAAGAAATTTCGGTTGTAGCCACATGGAGGAAGGCTTGTTTGTGTGGTTGGAGCCTTTTGGCCACATCGAAGGCTTGACATACATGTGGCTGGGCTATGGAGTGAGTCAAGAATGTAGTTCTAATTCATGAAAAGTTGATCAATAGATGTTACTTGACATCTTGGTGATCTGGTATTCCTCGAGGTTATAGTAAGTTTCAGTATGGTAAACCCCACTTCCATAACTAGAACTTGGTTTTCGGGTCATGTCATAGTAACTCTCAACTCATGTGTTAGGATCCAACCCTAACCCCTTTATTTATGTAATAAGTCCAATGGGTTGAGTCAGAGTCATAGTTAGTTAGAGAATCAATAAAGCCCATATTGATAATTGTAAGTGGTTGAACCACATTAAAGAAAAGGTACCACAATAGTTGTAAACGAGCCATAGTTAATAAATAAAGTGGTTAACTTGTGTTATGAAAGGGACCGATAGTAGTTAGGGTTTTGAAGGTCATTTATCTATAAATAGTCTTAGTTAGTAAGGAAAATATCATCGAGTCTTATTATAATTGAGCTATGTTGTACTGGAGGATGCCCCCTCAAAGAGGTAAGTGAAAATTGAATCTGTTTCTAAATAATAAAATACTTTGCAGTTTTTCTCATTTCATGTGATAATTCTATGTTCTGGGCTATATTTCTTCATATTTCTGGTATTCTGGAGTTCTCCCAGGTCAAGATCATAACAAGTGGTATCAGAGCGCTTTCCAGGACCAGTTCTACCTCCAATTTTCATAGATTTTTGTTAAGTTAGAGACATGTTTTGATGTCTTTAAACCACGAGATCTATCATTAAGTGCATAAACTTGCAGATTTAGGGAGTCATGCATGCATGAACTACAAGGGGTGGTAATGCTAGTTTGACTCCCTTGTAACCCATGTGGATATCCCCTCGAGTAGTAGTGCATTAGACAGAACCACACACAGGCTCCACTTCCATGTACCCTTTGGTATATCGGAAGCCCCCTACGCTCACCTGAAACCTAACCTTAGATAAGTCATCAGTAGTCTTGCTGCTACAGTACACTAAGAATAGCACTGAAGGAGATTATTCACGCGTATGATAGGATAGTCTGGTAGTACAACTAAGGGTACAGTCGATCCTCCTTAGTTAGCGCCTTGAAAGATTGGGTAGAGTAATATTTTTTGACCCCTCTGTATATTGCGATATGTAGCAACTAACACTCCTTTGTGACCATAGTCCAATCTGTTATCTGAAGATTTCCCTCTACCTTAACTTCCAGATCAGATCCAGTAGTTGGAGTTCTGCCACAGTCATGCAACTCACATTCAGCAGTTGGGTTTCTGTCGTCGCCGTGCAAATTAGATTCAGCAGTTGGGGTTTTCACAGTGTCGATCAAACTCTTGCGCAGTGAGGGTTTTGGCCGCTATAGTCCAGATGAGATTGTCACAACACATTTGATAGTACCAAGACCTTGGGATTTCTGTTACTACAGTCCAGGCCAAATTTTCGCAGGACATTGGGCAGGATCAAGCTTTTTGGAATTCGACCACTGCAATATTGATCAACGGGGAGTAAAACTCCTTTCGTAGTAAAAAAAAAAGGTTAGAGACCATCTTGGGGCACTTTAAAGGGACTTAGCCCATAAGATTGATGACGATGAATTGGTCACAGTGGTACCATTCACTTGTAAGCCCCAAATTTTTTGGTGGTCCCAAATTTTTTCTTGATGCGGCCTCAAGTGATCCACGTCATTAGACTCTCAAGCTTGCCCTCTTTCCAAGAAAACTACTCTTAAGTAAGCTAAAAAAAAAATTCAGGGATTGGTGTATGTTGGGTACCAGATCTCAAGTTATGGTTGTGGAAAAGGTAGTCGAGAGGGTCAACAACCTTGAAGAAAGATCTGGTGCATTTGAGACTAAGGTTCTCAAACAACTCTCAGATATAACAACCCTTATAAGGTGCCTCATACAGAGGAGCCTAGTGTTGATGCACACATATAAGGAGAATCAAACCATCACATTCACTTCCATGGAAATCACCACTCTTCCAACCACAGGACACCTAAGCTGGACATGTAAAAATTTGATGGCTCTAATCCTGCAATATGGGTAGCTCAAATGGAGCAGTATTTCTCCCTTAATGATATTCACGAAGATGAAACTAAACTACATGTGGGAGACATTTACTTGGACTAAGAGAGATGGAAATGATCGAGGTGGCATCAGAAATATTATCGAGAGAGAGAAACTTGGAACATGTTCTCAAAAGCCATACGTGATCACTTTGACTAGGAATCTAATTTTTTGGGTCGTCTCACAAAGCTCCAGCAAAGGAGTATAGTAAAGGACTACATTGCAACCTTTGATAAATTGGCCATCAGAACTGATGGTCTAGGAGATGACTTCTACTTGGAATGCTTCATCAGTGGCCTAAGAGAAGCCATACAAGCCCATGTCCAGATGCACCACCCAGTTACTTGGTTGGATGCATGTCGTAAGGCCTTAGATGTCGAGATTGCCTTAAATTCCCAGTCCAATCATGCAAATTTTGTCCCCAAGGCAAGTCCCACCTAGGCTCAAGGCCCCACTCAAACACTTAAGTTTCAAAAGGTGTCATTAGCAGAAATGGCCAAAAGACGAAAGTAAGGACTATGTTACTATTGTGATGACAAGTACTCTCCTGGACATAAACGAAAGGAACCAAAATTCTTCTAAATTGATGTTATTGATAACATCTCAGTAGACGAAACTCCATTCCTTAAGGTACCCATGGAAGAAGAAAGGGAAACCCAAATCGACAATGACATCATATCTATGCAGATGAGTCAGTCATTTCACTACATTCCTTGGCTGTAATTTATTTGCCTCGGACTCTCAAAATCCAAGTCTTTATTAAACATCAATCAGTAATGGTATTCATTGATAGTGGCAACATTCCTAACTTTATCCATAAGAGAGTCGCAGAAGTTGTTCATTTCTTTGTGTGGGTGATGTCTAGTTTCCAAGTCCTTATCGCTGATGGGGGGGCCAAGAAATGTGAAGGCCACTGTGAAAATATTAAGCTTGAAATGGGAGACTACTAGCTAAAGACCCACATGTTTGTTATTGAAATTGGTGGTTGTGACATTGTTCTAAATGCTAAATGGCTTCGCACACTGGGCCCTATCACAATGGATTTCTAGGATTTATATATGAGATTTAAGCAAAATGACCACATTCATACATTGAGTGGGCTCCAGGTAGGTGCTCTTACTATCATCAGCTTGCATAGAATGGATAAGATTTAAAAAAAGGGCCATCATGGAGTAGTCGCCCAATTTAATGCCATCAAGAACATTGAATCCACTACTCCTCATATTCATCCTAAGATGCAATAGATCTTAGATTTCCACCAGTGGGTCTTTGAAAAACCTAAAGGGATTCAACACTCCACATGTGAACATGATCATGGCATCCCCTTGATCCGAGGGGTCCAGCCGCCTAATATCCATGCATATCAATATCCTTTTTCCCAAAACAATGAATTTAAAAAAATCATCAAGGAACTCCTCGAAGATAGTGTTATTCATCCCAGCATCAGTCCTTATTCATCTCCAGTGGTCATGGCTCTAAAGAAAGACGAATAATGGTGCATGTGTCTAGACTTTCTGACTCTCATCAAGCTCACCATTAAGGATAAATTTCTTATTCAGGTTGTTGATGATCTGCTTGATGAACTACATGGTGCTCAATTCTTTACCAAGATAGACCTCCTCTTGGGCTATCACCAAATATGCATGAAGGAAGTAGACATTCCCAAGACTACCTTCCAAACTCATGGAGGCCATTATGAATTCCTGGTCATGCCATTTGGTCTCTATAATGCTCCATGTACTTTTCAAAGCCTCATGAACCACCTACTGAAACCATATCTCCAGAAATTTGTCCTAGTCTTCTTTGATGACATTGTCAGCTACAACATAACCTGGGACAAACATCCTCATAATGTAGACCAGATATTACAACTGCTTCACGATCAAAAATTATTTGTCAAATTATCCAAGTGCTCTTCTAGTGTGGAAGAAGTCGAGTATTTGGTACACATTGTGGGTCGTGAAGGAGTGGGGGTTGATCAGAAAAAGATTCAGAAAATGCAATATTAGCCCCAACCAAAAACCTTGAAGAGTTTGAGGGGATTCTTGGGTCTCACTAACTACTATCGCAAATTTGTCCACAATTATGGTTGCATTGCTAGACCCCACACCAATCTTCTCAAGAAAAAATAATTTCTTTTGACTGATGTAGCTCAACATGCCTTCTTGGCTCTCAAACAGGCCATGTGCTCCACTCCTATATTGGCTGTACCATACTTCACCAAATATTTTGTGATTGAATGTGATGCTTCTGATACTGGTATTAGTGCTGTAATAACCCATGAAGGCAGACCATTGGCTTTCACCAACCAATAACTCAGTGGAAAAGATCTAGTTCAATCTACCTATGAGAAAGAAACGATGGCCATATTGCATGCAGTAGATACCTGGCGAACATACTTGTTGGGGCGATGTTACAAGATTTGCATGGACCATCAAAGCCTAAAATATTTTTTGGAGTAGTGTCTATCATCACCACAACAAAATAAATGGCTTGCCAAAATGTTGGGATATGATTATGAGATAATTTACAAGAAAGGGAGTGACAATGTAGTAGCTGACGCTTTATCGCACCAATTTGAGGATGAAAGCACCCTACTATTACTCTCTCTACCCATCCCATATTGGATTGAAGAGGCCCTCAAGGAATGTTTCTCATGTTTCTCCCACCCATCTCTTTCCCAACACGTCAATAATTTGAGAGAAGATCCTAATTTCTCAACTAACTACTCTTAGAAAGATCAGATTCTTCACTACAAGGATAGAGTGGTTTTATCACTGGTATCCACCCTAAAAACCTGCATCTTGGGCGAGTTCACTCATCTCCAATTGTAGGACATTCAAGCTTTTAGAAGACTTATGCTCTTGCACGTCATTCTTTCTTTTGGACTGACATGAAAAATGACATTCTTACGTTTATAGCTGAATGCGATGTCTGAAAACACACAAAAAGGGAGACAATTAAGTTATCAGGAACCTTACAACCATTGCCACTCCCTGCCTCTATTTGGATGGATGTTTCCATGGATTTCATCACTGGTCTCCCAAAGTCAGGAAACAAATAAGTCATCATGGTGGTTATGGACAAACTTTCTAAACATGCTCATTTTTGCGCTCTACCACACCCATTTACACCCACTTTGGTGGCTCAATTTTTCTTGGACTGGATCTTCAAACCGCATGGCATGCCAACTTCCATTGTTTCTGATTGCGACCCCACTTTAACCAACAAATTTTGGCAAGAAATTTTCAAGCTATAAGGCACGCAAATCCAATTAAGCACTGCCTATCATCCCCAAACTGACGGTCAACCAAAAGCAGTCAACAAAAGTTTTGAGACATATCTAAGGTGCTTCACTTCAGAAAAGAAACATCAATGGGTACAGTCACTACCTTTAGTTGAATGGTGGTATAATACTAACTATCATGAAGCCGCCAAGATGACTCCATATGAGGTAGTGTATGGCCAATAGCCACCTTCACCTATTTCTTACATCCATGGATGTTCTAAAGTATAGGTAGTTGATCACTCCTAAAGAACCGTGTTTCCATGATATCTCATCTAAAACATGACCTAAATCAACCGCAAAACTGAATGAACTAACAGGTAGAGTAACATAGTTTCAGGCAAGCGTTTCAAGAAGGGGATCAGGTATTCCTGTGACTCCAACCATATAAGAAAACATATCTAAAAGAAAAGGGTTACCAGAATCTAGGACCACAATTTTATGGACCTTAACAGATACTTCAGTGCATAGGAGTCGTCGCTTACAAATTGGCCTTGCCATCTACTTCAAAAATCCATTCAATCTTCCATGTTTCATGCCTCAAGCAAGTGGTGGGGAATAATTGTAGAGTTTAAACAAGTCTACCTAAATTGGATAAGGAAGGCTCACTTTGGCTCCAACTAGAATAGGTCCTCAATACTCGTGAAAGACCTCTCCACGACCACACGATTAAGGACATCATCATCAAGTGGAAAGACAACTCTCCATAAGATGCGACTTGGGAACCAACCACCATCTTCAACAGTTTCCGTAGCTTCAGCCTTCAGGACAACGCTACTTTTGATGGGGGAGGGCATGTTAGGGTGCAACCCTAACCCCTTTCTTTATGTAATAAGCCCAATGGACTGAGTTAGAGTCATAGTTAGTTAGAGAATCAATAAAGGCCATATTAATAATTGTAAGTGGTTGACCCACATTAAAGAAAAGGGACCACAATAGTTGTAAATGGGTCATAGTTAATAAATAAAGTGGTTAACCCTTGTTATGCAAGGGACCACTAGTAGTTATGGTTTTGGAGGTCATTTAGCTATAAATCGTCTTATTTAGTAAGGGAAAGATCATCGAGTCTTATTGTAATTGAGCTCTGCTCTACTAGAGGTTGCCCCCTCGAGGAGGCAAGTGAACATTGAATCAATTTCTAAATAATAAAATGCTTTGCAATTTTTCTCGTTTCATGTGATAATTCTGTGTTCTTGGCTATATTTATTCATATTTCTGGTATTCTGGATTTCTCACAGGTCAAGAGAATAACATCATGTTTACCCTAGAGAGCTTGTAAATGAAAGTATTTTGCGGTAGGGCATCACACTCCCCTAAACGTGTGATGATGACTACTAATTTCCTATTGGGGAAGTTAGCTAATATAGTCAATTTTTCTGCTATGTATAGCCAACACCATAGTATATAGCAACAAAGGACGTATAGGATAGGAGAAAAAGTAGGTTAGGAGGATGGGTTGATATATATTAGCTGTGAACTCTAGGTGGGAAGTGATTTCTTCATATGCTTTTATTTAATTTTGGTTACTACATTTTTCTCCCTATTTTATTATGTTTGATTATCATATAACTCCTTGATTGTTTGCATCATCTTAACTCTAAATGTAGGGCAAAATTTTCCAAAGGCCAGTTGTATGTAATGCCAACTCCCTAATCCTATTGTACTCTATTAAGTTATTAGCCTACTTGTTAGGAGATTGATTATTGTAATAGATTCTTATTAATGTTGTCAATATATGTATGAGGTGCGTTAGGGTCCAACCCTAACCCCCTTATTTATGTAATAGGGTCAAGTCATAGTTATAGTTACTTAAAGAGTCAATAAAGCCCATATTAATAATTGTAACTGGTTGACCCACATTTAAAGAAGGGACCACAGTTAGTTGCAAATGGGCCATGGTATTAGATAGATGGTATTAATAAGAACCATGGTACTAACCCATGGTATTGCATGTATGAATCCTATATAAAGGATAGAGACTCCCCTTGAGGAGTGTCATGTCTTATTTTGTAATTGAGCCCAACTCTATTGGGGGTTGCCCCCTCAAAGAGGCAAGTGAACATTGCTTTCCTTTCTGAATAATAAAATACATGCTATTATTTCGTATTGTTCTGTGTTCTGGGTATATTTCTTCGCATATTTTGTTTCTGGTATCTTCTCACAGGTCAAGAGCATAACAAGTGATATCAGAGCACTTTCCAAGGCCAGTGGGATCTCCATTTTTAGCATAATGTTTTTTGGCTAGAGATGTGTTCCGGCGTCTTTAAACCACGGGATCTGTCATTGAGCACATAAACCTGTGGATTTGGGGAGGAATGCATGCCGGAAATACAAGAGGTTTTCATGGTTGTTGGACTCCCTTATAACCCTTGTGGGTACCCCTTCGAGTAGTACCGCATTAGACAGAACTCTAACCCCATTATTTATGTAATAGGGTTGAGTCATAGTCACAGTTAGTTAAAGAGTCAATAAAGCCCATATTAATAATTGTAAGTGGTTGATCCGCATTTAAAGAAGGGACCACCGTTAGTTGCAAATGGGACATGGTATTAGATAGAAGGTATTAATAAGAACCATTGTACTAACCCATGGTATTACATGTATGAATCCTATATAAAGGATAGAGACTCCCCTTGAGGAGCATCATGTCTTATTTTGTAATTGAGCCCAGCTCTATTGGAGGTTGCCCCCTCAAAGAGGCAAGTGAACATTGCTTTCCTTTCTGAATAATAAAATACATGCTATTATTTCTTATTGTTCTATGTTCTGGGTATATTTCTTCACATATTTGGTATTCTGGTATCTTCTCGTAGGTCAAGAGCATAACAAGGTGTGTGTATGTTAGCTACATACCCACTACATCACATGAATACACTAGTATTCAATGGTCTATTTAATATCAGAATCGTAATGTAACTTTATGATTAATCCTAAAGGTTGATTAAGATTAAGTAATATGATATTTTGATTAGTCTTTAAGCTTGATTAATGGTTAATTAGATGATTAGCCCTTAATCCTAATTAATAATTAATTAATGATGTAGATTTTCTTATTATTAGTTTTATATTAAAGTTAAATGGTGTTCTTATGTAATCCACTAGCTTTGATTAGAGTTTTGGGATTGTATTATTTTACTATGCAATTATTATATGGTGGAGTGTAGTTAGATGAATGATTTGACCAGCCGAGGCTCCTTAACTTGGGAACAACGAGGTGGGTGAGAGAATTTTGAGATTGTACTATTTTATTACATAATTATTAAATGGTGAAGTGTATTCAGATGAATGATTTGACAACCAAAGGCTCTTTAACTAGGGGATAGTGAGGCAGGTGACAGAGATAGGGGGTGGTCTCGTGAGACTTTGGAAGGGGATTTTATAAATAAGGTAGGTAGAAACTTGAAGGGAGTAGGTGGATCCTTGGAGGGGAGAGATAAGGTGAAGGGTTGAAAGGGGGAAGGATGATCTCTTGGGGGTGGGGGGGATGAGATGTTTTGTATTGGAGTGGAGGAGGGTAAATGAGGAATCTAGGGAAAATTGGCAATGATATTTTAGAGTTGGGAGTGCATATAATGGGTCGAGGAAGGTGCTTGAAATCTAGTGGTTGGACACACATAAATACACACTATGGATGTGGTTATGGACTTGGTCTCAAAGGGCTAGGAATTCTATGGGGGTTCCCTAAGCTAGGAAGCTAGATAGGATGTTCTGATTTGGTAGGGTGCCATATTTAGTCAGGTGATCTTGGGAGGAGAAACATAATAGAAGGGAAACAACAATAGGGAATTTTTTTGTTATTTATTAAATCCATTTAAAGATGATCATAAAACAAGTTGTTTACATAATGAATATTTTGTTGAAACGAAGATGAGAGGCATCTCTCTCTCTCTCTCTCTCTCTCTCTCTCTCTCTCTATATATATATATATATATATATATATATATCTATATATAGCAGAGATGAAACAAATACTGCTTTTTATACAAGCTTGGGGCCCCAAGTAAGGGGGCTCACCAGACCAAAATTTGAGATTCACCATCTAGGGATTTGATCACTCTTAATACATGGTAGTTAAATCTTTTCAATGGTGTGTTTCTTAGTATGAGGGAGATGTGTCATTTTTTTCATGTTGAACATGGAGATAACATGTGGTGTATTAAGAGGCAACATAAATCCATCTTAATTATGGATCTATGATGCGTCGAGAGGGATCAAAATTTAAAGAAAGGCTTGCACCTATACGAATTTGATCTCTCTCCATTCATGATAGACCCAGAGTTAAGATGAATCTACACTAGTATTTAATAAATCATGTGTTATTGTGTGATTTAGATTATATAATTATCTAGAAACCTATATATATATATATATATATATATATATATATATATATGTATGTATGTATGTATGTATGTATATGTTGTGTGTAAGTCAAATTTATGATGTGATAGGTTATTTCCCATGGAATACATGTACAAGTGTTATATCCCCAAAAGAAAAAAAAGACTCATACAATAAAATGTCTCTAACTTCCTTTTCCATGCATTCTACAATTATGATTAGATAGTGTTAATAAGGAGAAAAAAGAAACAAGCTCTTATGTTAAACTTACATTTCTTTTTTATTATTATAATTTATATAACTATTATGACAAGAACTTTCAATATATTTATGGTGAGTAACATCATATAATTTTAAAAAACTTATTATTAAAAAGACATTAAAAAATAAACTATTTATTAATGCTTTGTGATAATTATAGAATCAAATATTTTCTTTTCAAAATATTACCAAGAATTAAAAGAAAAATTATTAGCACCAGAAAAGATACTAGGATTAATTGAATACTTAGATAATTATTTAAATAACTCTTTTTATAAGCGGTTACAATTTCATAAATTAAACTAAAAAATAAATTTATTAAAAAAATCAATTTAATTAATTATTGATATTTTCATTTTGTATTTTCTCAATCTATATTTAAAAAATAATAATAATTTTAAATAAATATTTAATATCTATTTTTATTAATTTAATGTAATAATTTATATAACCTAATCGATTTGCTAGTATAATCAAACATCTGTTAATTTTCTTTAAAATTACTTTAACCGAAAAAACAACAGAGAGACAACTCTTTGACCGTCGTTGAATATAAATACCTCACTGAAATGTTAATGAAAAAGGATATCAATACATTTTGTATAAATATATTTATCTATAATGCAGAAAAATATGAGATCACAACATCATTACGAGCATGCATTGAATGCTTGCTCCGATTTATAAACAAAGTTTGACCTATTGCAGCTGAGTGGTTTTCCTAGTTACATCAGCGAAGGTAGGTTCATTTTAAGATATTGTTGTTTTATTGTATCAGGAAATTTATTTTATACTTTGTAAATATGTCATGTTCTCAAAAAATAATGAAAATATTTTTTTTTATGCTTGTCAAAATATTATTTTGGATCTTAAATTATATATATTGTTTTAATCTTTTTAATGGACTAAGATTAATTTAGTTGGTCAATTTGAATAGATTATAAATTTAAGTTTAAAAAAAAATTACCACATTAAAATTCCAAATTAGATAAAATATTAAACATCTTTACTCAAATTTACTAAAACTAATAACATCTCTTAAATCAAAGGAAAAAAAATATTAATTCAACACAAATAATGGAAATTTCTGCTCCAAAATCTTTTAATATTTCTTTTGATTGAATATTTGTAAAATAAATCTTTAAAGTTTAAAGTGAAAAACCATATCTTATATTATATTAAAGTCTTAAAAAACATAACTATTTCTACATCAAAGTTCTAATATTTGAAAATATTAATTTGATGTAATTTCATTATAATTTTTGTTATCACGCCATAAGGCTCTGCTAGTGAAACTGCTGGTTCTTCAACTGTCTATGCAACTATTTATGCTCTTCATCTTTCACTGCATCTTGAACTACTCGTGTTGCTTCCCTTGCCCTTGGTGGTGGTGCTGGTTCAACTACTTCATCTTCTGAATCAGTTGCTGCTAACTCTACATCTCGACCACGAAGGTCATAATCTCACTCATCAGAACCAGGATCTCCACCTCCATATTATTAAATTTAATAACTTTGATTAATACAATATTAAATTTAATATGATATTCCATTTGTTATATTATAATATGTATTAATACATATTAATATATTGTGATATATATTAACTCTAGATATATATATGGACTGAAGAGAAAAGACATAAAGTGATAGTGGTAGAGAGATAGAGGAAGTGACAAGGGAGAGATGGAGATAAAACTAGCTTAGATCCAACATAGGATCTATCATGTGCAGAGAGGGATCAAACCACTAGTGCAAACTTTTTTTTGGGCATGTAGAACTTTTGAAAAGATTTACACCTAGAAAGATTCGATCCCTCTGACACATGATAGACCCGGTGTTAGATGTCTTGACAAATATGTATGTAATTAAATAAAAATATACATGTCAATATGTCTCGACAAATATATGTAATAAACAAATATACAAATTGTGAAAGATTAATAAAATGTCTACATTAACTTAAAAAATATGCTAGTTATGAAAGATTAATAAAATGTCTATATTCACATAAAAATATGCTAATTATAAAAAATTAATAAAATATCTACATTAACCTAAAAAAAATCCATATCAAAATTAATAACTAAATTCAATTCAACGAACATTGCCATTAATGTTAATATAAACAGAACATTTAAATTATATCTTTTCACATTAAATTGTATAATTATTTTATGAACTTGTGAGAAGTTTTTAAATTATATAATCTGTGATATATCTTTTCACATTTAAATTTTGTAAACAGGGAGCTGATCCTAAAAGCGTATTATACCTGCCTTCCACAGCACATAAGTGTTACGATGTTTTACATTGAATTGGGCAATTATTTGACGGTCCTGATGATATGAGCTTGTTAGAAATTTTTAAATTGTCCTCCATGCTATGTCCGTTTACATTGAAATTTTAGGAAAATCCAATCCACTCAGGATTGACTTACACGAGAATACATTTAATGCGAAAGGAAATGAATAATTTATATTTTGATCTATGGAAACCTTATAGTATTTTATATATTTCGATTATTTTTATTAAATACATGGATATGGAGCAATACAAATTCATAGATAGTAAAAAGATATTTTAGCCATAGCTGGTATTTGCAGGTTTGACAAAAGGACATTTTTTTAATTGATATTTATTTCACCGCACATTTCCTATATTGATACGTGAACAATGTACATTATATTTATAAAAAAAAGTTCATTGAAATCATAGTCAAGACGGAAAAATAAAATAAAATATATATAATTTTTTATTTAATAATATTAATTTAAAAAAATATTATTTAATTTGAGAAAAGAATAAAAAAATTACCATGCTTTTTCTACTTGGCATAATAGCAAAATAATATAATTTGATTAAAAACTGGTTGCCAGATTCAAATAATAACTTTAAAACTTAAAAGAATGAGATAACCCCTTAAAATATTAATCTCTAAACTTTCTAATTTTAAAAGAATGAGATAACCCCTTAAAATATTAATCTCTAAACTTTCTAATTTTTGAAAATATATTTTTAACACTGAAAATATTAATTTCTGTTTTTTTTTTTAAATATATTTTGAATCCATTTAATTTGAAATTAGATCAAAATGTGTTAGGTTTAAAAAACTATCCTTTAGGAAGGGCTGGCCATTTTCATTAAGAGTCACAGTGAAAAAAAATGTAAGTTCAGGGGGGACTTTAGAATCTGTGTAGACCAAATTTATTGTATTTTTTTCTGCAAGTTGGAGAAGAACAAAAGAACAGTGCAATGTCATTATTATCCAACAAACTACAAAAGCTGGGGTCCCCTTCCCATGGCAAAATTTTAAAGAAATCAACTAGACCTAAGAAATATTGTCTGTGCATACTGTGTGAAAAGTCACAGGAATTTGACTAGCATGCAACAGAAAAGCTATCTTTGCACATACTCTCTTTTAAGGATGATGGTTTTGGATATCACATGGAGCCTTATTGACTTGACTTCTACCCAATCATAGAGATCCATGAAGGAAAAGGTGTCTGAAACAATCACCTCTGTTTTACTTCACCTCTGCGGCAGTTGTAACAAAAACTAAAAAGGCCTGACATGCTAACCGCCCTGGCCATTTGAATTCTAACACTTTTCTTATGCGGATCATCTTATCCTACCCTACCCCAGAAAAGCGACGAAAAGGCATTTCTTGCTTAGGGGAACAAACATCCTCAAGATAGGCTTTAGTTTTGGCCACAGGTACCTTCTTCACAACTTTAGTTGTTTCCCAAGTATTCTTAAAATGGACCCATAGGTCTAGCCCCAACGCCTTGCATGCTGGTAAGTTTTGACTGTGTCACACAATCCTTCCTTCTGCCTGAGGTGGAAAATAAAATCTTTTAAACCCTTTTATACCCAAAAATTAAAACAGTGAGGTCTTTTGTCACAAACCCCGGTAACCTCGCATGTAAAAGGTAGGGAGTTAGATTTTTTATACAAATTACCACAAGTAATTATCCAATTCACAACTCCACATTCATCGTTAACCATTAGATATAAAGTTCATTAGTACATAAAGTAAACACAGTAGAGAACAGTAAGACACATAACCCTCATCAAGTATTCAACATCATCAAATTGACACAAAAGGAAATCACACCATTGAACACCGATGTACCCTGGAAACCCCGTAGGGTGAAAACCAGCAAACTTTTAATCTTATTATTAAACGCTCGTGAGGGTTTTCACCCCTCACTCAATGGCTTATAAGGGATTCCATCCCTTAGCCATTGTTATTAAAATCATTACAATGAATTATCATTAAGCTGTCACATAACTAGCTAAAAGCTAATACAGTTTTCATGTAATCTTTTATTTACATACCGCCACATACAACATCCCTTGTGGCATGATTGTTCTAGCAATGTACGATCCTACAACTTGAACTCATCTGCATGGACCAATAATCCTTTTCCTGCCATAATGTTAGACATCACTTTCCTTAGGCACCAACCGCCATCGTTTCCTGTCAATGTAGTTGTCAACAAGCTTTGGCAACAATATTAGATACAGTATTAATCATTCATTAAGCAACCTCTAAAAGTGATCTTTTAACATCTACTCATCTGCATGAGCAAGCATAACATACTAATTAACTAGTACATATATTCAAGTAAATTCTTGTTCTACTTTTCACAATGCTTATTCGCACTAATGCATATTTCTCTCTAAGAGATCTAACCATTAGTTTTTACAAGTCCATGTTATCATTATCAACATTGACATCATGATTTCATTTATAAATAATCATATTATTTAGCATTTTCCCTTCGCTCAAGCACATATTCGTAGAGGACAAAACATTAAGGGATACCGTTGAAGGGACTAACTACAACATCAGTTATAATCTGCTTACATGAAAATTTACATAAACTTTTACCAAAAGAGCTAGTCTTTTGGCCATTACTTTTGTTGCCTGCAAACATGTAAAGCAAACTAACACAACTTGTTGTCTCTTCCTGCATGCATATGTATACCCTTTCTAATGAAAGCTAGCACAAATCTCGTGTGCTTACACATCTCGTTCAACAAGAAACTAAGATAATAGTTACGTTAGCATAAGGTAATCACATATTATTTTCCTAAGGAATATGACTCAATAGTTATGTCCATACAAGAACATACCTCTATAACACGATGGCTAATCCTTAGTGCATCCCATAACTTATCATAATCGCCCTTCTTTGATGTGTGCAACGCATATCCCCTTTCTTAGTATTTTACCATATAAAAATCCAACTTAACTTCAATTTCTTTATATGCATTCTTTTTTTTCCATAAATGCAATATTAACTTCTATTTCTTTAATATGCATTCTCCCTTCCAAAGATGCAATATTTACTTCTATTCCTTTAATATGCATTTTCTTTTCCAAAAATGCAATAGCTATTAAACAAAATAACACATATTCATTTCCTTACCCAAAATAGCTATGTCTATAAACAAATAACACATACTCATTTCACAATACTAGCATAAACTCTTATGTTTTCCAAGATTGTCATAAATACTTATCTCTTCAGTTGTATCACCATCAAGCTGAAGCTGCTGTAGACATGGAGCGCACAACAGCTGCAGCAATGCAGCTTGAAACAATAGCTGACAGGGGAACTGGACTGCATGTAAGTCACGGCGAGACGCACAGCCTCCCACATCTCCCCAGCCTCCTCCTGCAGAAAGAAGTACCACAACCTATTTTTTGCCACAACCTCTCTTCTGCCACATTCTGCCACCATTGATCGCCAGGACCTGTAATCCAAAGTGGCCATTACAGAGTCCTTGAGGCCGAGTCGTGGACTGAGTGAAGGCGAACAGATATAGGCGGCCCTCGAACGGAGCCAACGAATCTAAAACAGAACTAAAGGGCAGTAGAAGATGTATAATACACAAAACCGGAGAGAGAAATGCCTTGCTGGTGGCGAGACAGCGATCGCAACATTAAAAGAACCATCGCCAATTCTATACCCTCAATTGCATGAGTGTAATTCCTGCAATTGAAGCCAAGCAACAGGTTTCGTGTGGTAAAAACCAAAACTGTAGGCACGCAGCGCTTATTCCCTTTTTTGATATCCTCATCTCCCGCATGAAAAAGCTCCAGCCTCCGCCCAAGAACCAACTGTCATTTCTTGATTTCAGTTTCTGACGAACAAGAATCGGTTCACAACCAACTCGTAAATATTTCATAACGGTTTATTATGATGAGTTATTACAGTAGGGATGTTACATACTCCCCCCCTTAATAGGAACACCATCCTCAGTGTTCATCTTTCATTGAGAACTTGAGATTTTACTCATTGTATAATCATCTAAACCGCACAAAAAGTGGTCCTTCCTCTTTAAAATCAAAGTTTTCATTCCAAGAAATGACAACAAAATAGTAATGATATAGTCATAAGAAATGTCATTAGTTATAAGCATCAATAGTCATAAGCATTCGTAATTGCAAAAATATGCAACTTTTAATTGCCACCACTTGGCCCTTATTCAAATTTTAAAAACCAAACTCTATATCAACTTACCATTACTTACCGTCTACTCTTGAAAATCACGAGCACTTCCACGTAAGCATTTTAATAGTGGTTGGAAAACCCATCAAACCTCCATCGTAAGCAATCTTGTAATGTTTGACAAACAAATTCAATCGCATTAGTCATAATATTGTGAGTCAAATGAAATACTTTTAACTAGCAATCAGTTGTGCAATGTTAGATGATTTTTAAATCACGGTACTTTTACAAGCACTTAAGAGCTCATCACTGCTCCACATGCACACTGAAGTAACTCTCACTAAAGACATCCACTGAGTACTTCTAAAAGTACCAAAAGAGCACCTATCTCTCTAATCATCAAAACAGTCAATCACTGCATCAAGCAAAAACTGTCTTAGCTCCCACTAAGATGTTCACAAAATTAATAATACAATAAAGGAATTAAAATTTCCAATTACTCCTTATTGAGCACTAAGCTCATTTCTTGTTAAATGTGCATAACATATTTTACACAACTATATGTAAAATTCATTTTTAACATAACATATAGCTGATTAGTTAATTCCTTTAGCTGTGAGACCACAATAGACTAAAGAATTCCCAACCCATAGGAACTAGTTTCCACAACCAGATCGAGTCATTTTCACATCCAGACAGTTTCTTTGATAGAGACCTTACCAGGTCTAACATGGGATTCCACTGGCCAACCAGCTCAAGAATTCCAATGTCCACATAAAATCTTTTCCCTCATTGAGATAATTTATCTCTAGGGAGAGGAAATCCGGGCAGACAAGTACCATCAACCCCTCCGGGCAGGTAACTGCCATCAACCCAAGGCATATCTGGGCAAACAAGTACCATCAACCCCTCCGGGCAGGTAACTGCCATCAACCCAAGGCATGTCCGGGCAGACAAGTACCGTCAACCCCTCTGAGTAGGTAATTGCCATCAACCCAAATATCTGCAATTGTCTGGCATGTTAAATTCCTCTTTATTACTCTTTCTCAAAGTAATTTACGTAATGAACCATTTGAACATTATCATTAACAAAGTAAACATGCATGTACACCATGCATTTACACTTATCCCTCATCATGGGTCCACAACATCTAGATTGATGGGAAACATATCTATCATACATGTTGTATGCATGCAAATTTTCCAAATAACATAATTCATGCATATCATATAACATCATTATTTCTCATTTATGATTGCAATTCACACTGCAGCAATTTACGTGATGAGTTTTCTTGTTGCCATTAAGCTACCACTACTTAATCCCATCAGCAACGTTAGTTATAAATATGCATAAGTTAACACGTATTCAATTTCCAAGCATTTTCATGCATACAATATTGTCATGTATAAAAGCATATGCAAATATTCATTAATGTATAAATGTCAACAACAGTTGAGTTAATAATCTAAACATTTCCAGTTTTTCCATAGTCCGTTGTCCTAATTCAAATCATCATTAATGGAGTATTATCTTACGTTTACTATGGCTAGCTTTGGTCATGCATCGTTAATATAATTAAACATAATCTCTCTAACATACAAAGAACATAACTTTTTATCACAATGACTAATCTTTGTGCATACCATTGCTTATCATATAAGCCCTTCACTAGAATACTACCATCATTTCATACAACAAACTACATACCTCTTTCTTAAAGGAAGTTATTTTAACCTCATTCTTCTATCTTCCCTTTCAGGGAATTATTAAAGATATCCATCTTTATGCATAAAAATCAAGATACAGAACAAGATTTACTTATTCATCCAAAATCAAGAAATCAACACAACTTATCTAGCAAGACAATCTCTTCAAAAGATTATTGTCTTCAAGAAAGTTAACATGATCACTTTCTCTATGTACCCACAGAGTCATAATTCCAAAGTCACAATAGCTACCATTATGCAACATGTCTTTTCCTAACGCAATTACTTTACTTCATTGCACATAGTTCTTTTCATGAAACAAGTAAGGATTTTGTTTCTTGTATGAACACTATTCTAATGTGTCTTTAAAGGAAAGAACCTCTATTTTTATTTTCAAGAAAACTCTCATAAAATCCTTCATCTTCATACATGAAGTATGCACACTCTTAGAATGAAACTATATTTATGTATATATGTAATATACTCTTTCTTAAAAAAAGTTAGAAATGAATATCTATGTGCCTAGAAGCACATCTTTAGCTATCTTTATCATGCATGTAATGCATAATCATTTCACTAGAACTTAGAAACTAACTAGAATCATAATGCAATTAGCATATATATATTTTCCAAGAAACTTTTATCAAATAAAAATACATATTTTAATTCAAGAAAAACTTGGCCACCTTTCATGCTATGTCCTTAGGACGTTTATATGCCTCATCTTCTTTTCTCAAGAAGATACTTTGGCTATATTTAGCAAGGATTTTATTCCAAGAAAAATGACATGAGACAAGCATTTCTCACACAAGACTCACATGTAGTCTTTCTAGGAGGAACTACCTATTTTCTTTACTAAGAAAACATATAAAATAATCAATCTTTACTGCAAGCATTATCATATTTTCTCTACCAAGAAAACATATAAACAATCAATATTTACTATAGAAATCAACCCCATGATATAAAGAATAGAGTTACTTATCTTTTCCTTGGTTCAACATGCATAACTAACAAATTAAACCACCCTTACTGGAAGCAATTGCTCTACTTATGCAATTAGAAGCATAATCTCCTAAGTGTCACACATGCACCAGAGTTACCACTTGATGCTAGATGCAACAACTATCATAACACTACTATGTGACCTTTTCAGAATAATGACTTCAAGGAGACATTACGAAAATGATTAACATCAACACACTATAGTTATCATTTTCCAACTACTTAAGCATGGTCAAGGGAATACTCACATGCACATCGAGTGCTATCTAGTCATCCCCAGACTTAGAGTCTTCTGCAAGATTCTGACACTCAAAGCTTGCTCTATCTGGTCATCACAAGACTTAGCAATTCTTTTTCCCATCTCCGTCTGTCCCTATAGCACGGTCTTCTTCCTTCTCCTTGCTTCCATTTCCTTTGGAAGCATCTATAGTTGGGGAAGGTAATTAGAGTTTACTGACAACTGTATTAACACAGGTAGTCTATTTATGAATAATTATCACATGTAATTATACCATGAATGGGTCCTAGAAATGTTACTCACTGAACATGCCTCTACAATTAACTTCACACTGGAATGCAACATGCATAAGAAATCCATCATTCCCATAGTAGAGATAAATTCAACCATCATTAAATCAAGGCTCCAATGGTTTTTATCTCCCAACAAGTAATGATTAACATAAACACATACCATGCTAATGGATTTCAATTAATTAGAGGGTAATCATCATTAAATCTATTAGGACATAAGCATATACTATTCATCATGCATTCTCATGGTGAATAAAATTAAGAACTCTTCTCATAAACAACTGGAACTATAACACAGAGAGAGTAAGAATCTTCATACACACATTCCATGCATGTGACATCAATCAACCTTCACTTGTTTTCGAATTGTAATAATCTTAAGTCCAATTCAATTAATGCATATAAGTTCTATGGGTTAGTCATACAACACTAACCAATCTCAACTACCAATCATCTTAATGAAACCATGGAAAAACTTAATCAGAAATTAGTTATGACAATCAAGTCTCGCTGCTTGACTCATTGCATGTTTTCAATATCTAAGGGGTTCTTCTAATGTCCTTTTAAAACAATTTGTCATCCTATTCAAGGATGTTCCACATAATTTATATTCATGCATTGACTCATTAAGTTTTGTTCATTGTAACTTCAATTTTGTTTAATAAATGAATCATTGTTATTGCCATATTTGCAAAGTAAAAGTTGGTAGTTGATTGTCACTTTCCTCAATGAGTGTTCAATATTGTTCTAAGTGCGACAAAAGTTTCAATGTATTTTATTCTCATCAGGAATATAATGTCATGAACATAGCTATGCAACAACTTTATTACTTAATACTCAAAGCAGTTTAAACACAAATCACACTTATCATGCCAAAAATAGTGTACTATGTAAATCAATATGTGAATGATTAAACTCATACCTGAGTTAATGCTCACTGGTGGCATACCTCAATTTATTTTCCGCTTACCAATTCCCAAAGGCGCCAGTGCTGCAACCTTTAGCTCTGATACCACTTGTCACAAACCCCGGTAACCTCGCATGTAAAAGGTAGGGAGTTAGAATTTTTATACAAATTACCACAAGTAATTATCCAATTCACAACTCCACATTCATCGTTAACCATTAGATATAAAGTTCATTAGTACATAAAGTAAACACAGTAGAGAACAGTAAGACACATAACCCTTAACAACTACTGCTATAGTGTAATAACATAAACTTGCATCCACCTTGCATCCATTTCATGTTTTCCTTAACCATATTCATTAATCTCTTACTTGGGTATTATGAGTATCGCAACCAGTAAAGAATCATCATCATCAAGTATTCAACATCATCAAATTGACACAAAAGGCAATCACACCATTGAACACCGATGTACCCTGGAAACCCCGTAGGGTGAAAACCAGCAAACGTTTAATCTTATTATTAAACGCTCGTGAGGGTTTTCACCCCTCGCTCAATGGCTTATAAGGGATTCCATACCTTAGCCATTGTTATTAAAATCATTACAATGAATTATCATTAAGCTGTCACATAACTAGCTAAAAGCTAATACAGTTTTCATGTAATCTTTTATTTACATACTGCCACATACAACATCCCTTGTGGCATGATTGTTCTAGCAATGTACGATCCTACAACTTGAACTCATCTGCATGGACCAATAATCCTTTTCTTGCCATAATCTTAGACATCACTTTCCTTAGGCACCAACCGCCATCGTTTCCTGTCAATGTAGTTGTCAACAAGCTTTGGCAACAATATTAGATACAGTATTAATCATTCATTAAGCAACCTCTAAAAGTGATCTTTTAACATCTACTCATCTGCATGAGCAAGCATAACATACTAATTAACTAGTACATATATTCAAGTAAATTCTTGTTCTACTTTTCACAATGCTTATTCGCACTAATGCATATTTCTCTCTAAGAGATCTAACCATTAGTTTTTACAAGTCCATGTTATCATTATCAACATTGACATCATGATTTCATTTATAAATAATCATATTATTTAGCATTTTCCCTTCGCTCAAGCACATATTCGTAGAGGACAAAACATTAAGGGATACCCTTGAAGGGACTAACTACAACATCAGTTATAATCTGCTTACATGAAAATTTACATAAACTTTTACCAAAAGAGCTAGTCTTTTAGCCATTACTTTTGTTGCCTGCAAACATGTAAAGCAAACTAACACAACTTGTTGTCTCTTCCTGCATGCATATGTATACCCTTTCTAATGAAAGCTAGCACAAATCTCGTGTGCTTACACATCTCGTTCAACAAGAAACTAAGATAATAGTTACGTTAGCATAAGGTAATCACATATTATTTTCCTAAGGAATATGACTCAATAGTTATGTCCATACAAGAACATACCTCTATAACATGATGGCTAATCCTTAGTGCATCCCATAACTTATCATAATCGCCCTTCTTTGATGTGTGCAACACATATCCGCTTTCTTAGTATTTTACCATATAAAAATCCAACTTAACTTCAATTTCTTTATATGCATTCTTTTTTTTCCATAAATGCAATATTAACTTCTATTTCTTTAATATGCATTCTCCCTTCCAAAGATGCAATATTTACTTCTATTCCTTTAATATGCATTTTCTTTTCCACAAATGCAATAGCTATTAAACAAAATAACACATATTCATTTCCTTACCCAAAATAGCTATGTCTATAAACAAATAACACATACTCATTTCACAATACTAGCATAAACTCTTATGTTTTCCAAGATTGTCATAAATACTTATCTCTTCAGTTGTATCACCATCAAGATGAAGCTGCTGTAGACATGGAGCACACAACAGCAGCAGCAATGCAGCTTGAAACAATAGCTGACAGGGGAACTAGACCGCATGTAAGTCACGACGAGATGCACAGCCTCCCACATCTCCCCGACCTCCTCCTGCAGAAAGAAGTACCACAACCTCTCTTCTGCCACAACCTCTCTTCTGCCACATTCTGCCACCATTGATCGCCAGGACCTGCAATCCAAAGTGGCCATTACAGAGTCCTTGAGGCCGAGTCGTGGACTGAGTGAAGGCGAACAGATATAGGCGGCCCTCGAACGGATCCAACGAATCTAAAACAGAACTAAAGGGCAGTAGAAGATGTATAATACGCAAAACCGGAGAGAGAAACGCCTTGCTAGTGGCCAGATAGCCATCGCAACATTAAAAGAACCATCGCCAATTCTATACCCTGAATTGCATGAGTGTAATTCCTGCAATTGAAGCCAAGCAACAGGTTTCGTGTGGTAAAAACCAAAACTGCAGGCACGCAGCGCTTATTCCCTTTTTTGATCTCCTCATCTCCCGCATGAAAAAGCTCCAGCCTCCGCCCAAGAACCAACTGTCATTTCTTGATTTTAGTTCCCGACGAATAAGAATCGGTTCACAACCAACTCGTAAATATTTCATAACGGTTTATTATGATGAGTTATTACGGTAGGGATGTTACATCTTCCATCAATAAATAATTGATGCATGTTACAAAAGGGTTTTGGAGGAAGTTTAAAGGTTTTGGAAGGAAAGATTTTTATTCTGGCCAACCTAATGGTTGTTAATGCGGCCCTCTCAAAAAATGTCGCAAGTTTAATTAACCACATTATGGGCCCGAGATTGAGAAGATGAAAAAGACAAAACAGCCAATAGCTCAACTATTATCATCCATGGCTTTCGAGTGTCATGGCTTACATCACTCCTTTTAGAATCGCAGTCATCATTGTCCATAAATTCCTGGGCACCGTGGAGATTATCCATATATGCTAATCCATTTTCTGGGTTTTTCTTATACCCTCTCTCCAAGTGAATATTGAATGGGCAATATTAAGAAATTTACTAAAAAGCTGTAATCAAATCTCGTTCAAGTTGACAAAATAAGCGGCCAGCAAGTTAAGTAGTAGTGTTTTTTTAGTCAAAAATGGAAAGACATGCTACTAAGCCATCTGGCTATGTTACGTGTTAAGAACATTGGGGGAATCAAAACATAACAACCCAATGATGTAGGTAGATCGCATACCATCTTTTCATCTTAATAAAAGCTCATGAGATGCCTCAATCTCTCCTTCTCTCCATTAATGCCCATTAATAAGAGACCTTCAAATCTTAATAGTAGGAACATAACTAGACTATATCATTGAACCCATTGTATGCAAAGCCTCCATTGTCTTCCCATCCCTCGAAAGCCCATCAAGGGGACTTGCATATGTCCCAAAATTGGGCATGTATCTTCTTTCCACCATGGATTCCTTTGAGATTCACTCAAACTCCCCACTTCCCAAAATCCATCGAAAGAAATGATGAACATGTAAACAAAACAAAAATTAGAGATGGGATAAACCCAAAAATAGAATGCCATGCCCACGTGATTCAAACATCGCCATTCCCGATGTTCAGAAATTGGTGAGAACCCTAACTGCTTGCAGTGCAGTCATTTTCTTCGTCTTCGAAAACCATAAACACTTGTGTTGCAACCCTAAATCCTAACTTCAAAATCAATCTCAGTTGGATACCTTATGGTTGCAGATGAAGAGAGGCCAAGCGAAGCGAGCTAGGAGTGAGAAGAGGAGTGCGAGTTCTGGTTCATGAAGGTTTATTTTGTCCAATTGAGGGTTGGGCTGAGCAAGTAAGTGGCACGTGGCCCACATCCAAGGCCTCGGCTGGTATGAGGTCTACGGTGCTAACCTTTTTCTTGCGTTTTTGTTTTTTATTTTTATTTTCATGAGAATGTATATGTATATTTATATTTTGTTTTAGGGTAATTTATATATATTATTGAGATAATTAAATTAATATTAATATTATTACTGATTAAATAAATTTATATATAAATTAGTTTATCTTCAACTTAACTCTAGTTAAGTAGAGGGATTAAATTTTTTGAGATGCAAACTTCTCTTAAACTAAAAAGGTATTTGATCTCTCTCGATGCTTGGTAGATCCAGAGCTAAAATGGGTCTACGTTGGTTTTTATTTTATTATGACCTAGTCAAAATATTAAACATTACAACATCTTTATCATACTAGGATCAAATGTTTACATAGGAGTCAAGTTTACTCGTGGAAATCTTGGATAAAATATAATAGTATGGTATTATATATTTAGGGCAGTAAAAAGTGTGAGCTAACAAGTGTTCTTGTAGCTATCTTGAGAGGACAGTGAGCCTTCTTGACGACTCTATAATGGAACTAATGATACAGTGAACAAATATGCATTCATGACCTATAGGTGTTATGTTTACCATTTGTTCGTCTAAGTGATTATTATGTATTGGACAAGGTTAAGAAGGAATAGAGTCAAGTATAGAGAATGAAGACTTACTAGTTAATGACAGAGTTATGAAAGTTTCTGGGTTGTTAGTCTGAAGGCTAACCCAAAAAATCTGGAACGCAACTTTTAGCCTTCGTCTCTTAACTGAGAAATTTCAGCAGTAGCCACATGGAGGAAGGCTTGTGTGTGTGGATGGAGCCTTCTAGCCGCATGGAAGGCTTGGCATGCATGAAACTAGGATGTGGAGTTAGTCAAGAATGTATTCCTAGTTCATGAAAAGTTGATCAGTAGATGATACTTGAGATTTGGGTGATTTGGTGTTCCTTGAGGTTGTAGTAAGTTTCGGGATGGTAAACCCCACTTCCATAACTGGAGCTTGTTTTTTGAGTCTTGTCATAGTAACTCAGCTCATGTTTACCATGGAGATCTTGTAAAAGCAAGTACATGTAGGGTGGGGTGTTACACTCCCCTAGACATGTGATAATGACTACTAATTTCCTATTGGGGAAGTTAGTTAATATAGTCAATGTTTCTATTATTTTGGTTCTATCAATGGTTATATTAGTATAGCCAACACCATAGTATATAACAATAAAGGAAAGTAGATTAGGAGGACCGGTGGATATATATTAGCTATGAACTCCAGGTGGGAAGTGATTTCTTCAAATGCTTTTACTTAATTTTGGTTACTACATTTTTCTCCCTATTTTATTATGTTTGATTATCATATAACTCATTGACTATTTGCATCATCTTAACTCTGAATATGGGACAAAGTTTTTCAAAGGAGCGGTGTATGTAATCCCAACTCCTTAATCTTATTATACTTTGTTAGGTTATTAGCCTGCTTGTTGGGAGATTGATTATTGTAATAGATTCTTATTAGTGTTATCAATATATGTATGAGGTATGTGTATGCTAGCTTCATACCCACACTTCGCACGAATATACTAGTATTCAATGGTCTATTATGATAACTAAATCTTAATGTAACTTTATGATTATGCCTAAAGGTTGATTAGGATTAATTAATATGATAGTTTGATTAGTATTTAAACTTGATTAATGGTTAATTAAAATGCTTAGCCCTTAATCCTCAATGATGTAGATTTTCTTATGATTAATTTTATATTAAAGTTAAATGGGATTCTTATGTAATCCATCGACTTTGATTATACTTTTGAGATTGCATTATTTTATTATGCAATTATTACATGGTGGAGTGTAGTTAGATTAATGATTTGACAACTTGAGGCTCTTTAACTTAGGAACAAAGAGGTAGGTGAGAGAATTTTGAGATTGTACTATTTTATTACATAATTATTATATGGTAAAGTATAGTTAGATGAATGATTTGACAACCCAGGGCTCTTTAGCTAAGGGATAGTGAGGTAGGTGAAAGAGATAGGGGTCAGTCTCGAGAGATTTTGAAACGACCTTTTATAAATGAGGTAGGTAGAAACTTGAATGGAGTATGTGGACACTTGGAGGGGAGAGATAAGGTGAAAGGTTGAAAGGGGGAAGGAGGATCTCTTGGGAGGGATGTTTTGTATTGGAGTGGAGGAGGGTAAATGAGGAATCTAGGGAAACTCGGCAATGAAATTTTGGATTTGGGAGTGGATATAGTGGGTCTATGAAGGTGCTTGACATCTAGTGGTTGGACACACATAGATATACACTATGGATGTGGTTATGTACTTGGTCTCAAAGGCTAGGAAACTTGTGGGGGTTACCTAAGCTAAGAAGCTAGATAGGATGTTCCTAGTTGGTAGGGTGCCATATTCAGTCAGTTGGTCTTCGGAGGAGAAACATAATAGAAGGGAAACGAAAATAGGGTATTATTTATTTATTTATTAAATCCATTTAAAGATGATCATAAAACAAGTTGTTTTCATTATGAATATTTTTTTGAAACAAAGATGAAAGGAATATATATATATATACTAGAGATGATACAAACACCCCTCTTTGTACAATCTTGAGGCACCAAGTAAGGGGGCCTCATGGGACCAAAATTTCAGGATGCACCTATAGGGATTCGATCACTCTCAATACATGGTAGTTAAATCATTTCAATGGTGTGTTGCTTGGTATGAGGGAGATGTGTCATTTCTTTCATGATGAACATGGAGCTGACATGTGATGTATTAAGAGCCAATATAGATCCATCTTAATTATGGATCTATGATGCATCAAGAGAGATCAAAATTTGAGGAAAGGCTTGCACCTATAGTGATTTGATCTCTCTCGATTCATGATAGACCCATAGTTAAAATGGATCTACACTAGTATTTAATAAATATTGTATTATTGTGCGGTTTAGATTATGTAATTATCTAGAAACCAATCTATATGTGAGTTTATATACATATAGGATTAGTGAGTCAAATTTATGATGTGATAAGCTATTTCCCATGGAATACATATTGTACAAGTGTCATATCCCCAAAAGGAAAAGAAGACTCATACAATAAAATGTCTCTAAGTGTCTTTTCCATGTATTCTACCATTATGATTAGACACAGCCAGTGGGGAGGAAAAAAAAAACAAGCTCTTATATTATGGCTATGTTTCCTTTTTATTATTATGATTTATATGACTATTATGACAAAAAATTTCAATATATTTGTGATCGGTAACATCATATAATTTCAAAAAACTTAATTATTAATACCTTTTGACAATTATAAATCCAAATAATTTTCTTCTCAAAATATTACCAAAAAGTAAACAAAAAATTTAACACGGGAAAATATACTATGATTAATTGGATGAATAAATAATGATTTGAATAATTCTTTTTATAATTTGTGACAATTTTATAAAATAAAATTTATTAAAAAATAAATTTATTAAAACAAACAATTTAATTAATTATGTTGTATTATTATTTTGTATTTTCTCAATCTATCTTCATAAAAAAATTAATAATTTTAGATAGATATTTAATATAATTTTTTTTATTAATTTAATATAATAACATAATCGATTTGCTAGAATCATCCAACATGTTTTAATTTTCTTTTAAATTACTTTAACCAAAAAAATAGGCAGACAGACAACTCTTTGGCTGTCGTTGAATATAAATACCTCACTGAAATGTTACTGGAAAAGGATATCAATACATTTTGTATAAATATATTTTTCTATAATGCAGAAAAATATGAGAACACATCATTACGAGCACGCATTGAACGCTTGCTCTGATTTATAAACAAAGTTTGACCTATTGCAGCTTAGTGGTTTTCCCAATCACATTGTATCCGTTCTCCTTGGTCTACCTTCTTCTGCATTTATTGAGTCATTGTTCCTTTTATTTCTTCTGCAACGCAGCTTTCTTGGGACTCCATTTTTCCACAATGAAAAACCCGAGGAGAAATACAATGGAGAAAGCAGAGCAAACAACGGTGGCGATGTCAAGGGAAGCATGCCTCCCAGAGATAGCCTCCACCATGAACAGGTTGCTGGTCTGCCCGTATGCCACTTCATTCCCCAATGCATTCAATGCGTATGCTCTCACGAAGTAAATTGCTTTCGGCACTTTCCTCCCCACAGTCCATTTGATGGTGTTTCTGTTGATATTTGAATCATAGGACCGCTCAGTGATATCAAACTGGCACGTCTTGTCCTTCTTCAGATCGTCATCAGTCTTCCTCCATTGTCTGTCCACTTGACTCACTGGACCGAAACACAGCTTCACCTTCACAGTCTTGTATTCTGAATCCACCCATGGTGATGATAATTCTTTTACCCACCATGACACCAGCAGCTGGTCTCTCCCTGCCATGGCCGCTGCAATATTAAAGTTTAAACTAGGTATCTAAGTATCTAACAAAGTGAGTCTAATAATTTGAATAAAACCCAATTAACTCAAATAGTTCCAATTCTAATTCTTTAAATTAAACACGCTAGGTTCACAACATCCATAATCTACATCGTCTTTTAGATTTCTCCTAAAGTTTTCCGTCAAAAATGATAATAATTTAAATGAAGTTAATGCTTGTTACCATTAGCCACTGTTGGTGTTGATGAATTGATGGTTGCTATGACTTCCAGAGTATTAGGCAAGGAAGAGAAGTGCGTCCCTGCACTAGCCCATGCCACTGAACACATAATCACCACTATATGCCACAGTACAAATTCAACTGCAGAGCTCATTTCTGCATAAAAATAACCCATCTGTTCAAATTAAACCAGATGCTTTGTTATAAGACTGAAAACAAAAAAAAAGAACTGTATGGTTGCTTACGTAACGGCAGAACAAAATCCAGTCGGAATAAGTTGCAAAAATTCCAAATGTCACACTGCCTGCAGAAGAACAAGAACTAGAAATGAAATGAAGGTTGGTGTCTTTTTAAGAGAGATGAAGCCCTCGGATCCCATTTCATTTCCGCCCCTTCAGACGACCAAGATTCTTTTGAATAGTTGGCTCAATAGTCGGAATTGTGAGGACAAATGATTCTATCCACTCCCAAAAGCCGCCTGGCCACAGTTCTTGGCGTGGTACGCGGTGAAGGGAATACGCCGAGAAAGGAGATGAAAGGCTGAAACTCGCCAGTTACCAACGGCTCTAAACGCGCCAATTCAGATCCAATTACTCGCCATTTGAAATAATCCTAATCCTTTGGATACAATCCGCATTCGACTTCTCTGTTGAAGGGAAAAATCCTGTGAAGATGTTCCCACTGTGAGGCAGAAACCCTCACAGTGCGCACGACTAAAAAGCAGATATAGTGCCGTGTGACGTCGATATGATGTTTGCAACTCTTAATAAAGTGGTATGTCACTCATTGTGCATGGACTTGTAAGTGAGATGGCTATATACTCTTATCAGAATTAATAATACGTTATATTACTTTTGTCGTTAGCAGAGTCAATACGTAGTAGTTTTCTCAAATCTTTTTGAGGGTTTTCATTTAAATTTGTTTTAAATTTTATAAATTTTGTTTGGAATCATAAATGGTTACGTGTAAAATTTGTAAAATCTTAATATTTTATTATGGTTAGTTTTTATTATGGTTAGTTTTCAATATTGATGTGTTGGAGGATCATATTGGTTAGTTCGAAAAGTCGATCAAATCTTAATGATGTAATGAAAGACATCTTTTATTTTATTTATATATATTTAAATAAAAATAAATTAGAATATTTAAAAAAAACAGTTTTAAAATTATTTATATATTTAAATATATTTTAAATAAAATAAAAATACAATATAATAAAAAATTGTTTAACCAAATTCAAATAAAAAACTCCAAAACTTAAAATAATTAACATCTAAAAATATTAATTTCTAGACATTCTATTCAATTATATCATACTGGGATATTGACAAGATGTCATTCATTGCCCGAAGAAAGGATTATGATCATCAAATGCATAGCATCTTTCACCACTCTCTCATCAAGATGATAGTCCTACACCACCTTGATCAGCTTAACATTGCATGGGACACTTTCATATCCAATGAGATTTTGTCCCATATATTCAGCATGGCCAAGAAGCACCTTCATCTTCTCACCCATCCACCCCCATTCCTCCACCTCAGCCCATACATGATCCATCTTCATCTGATGAGGCAGCCACACCATCACCTCCATCATCACCATTTCATGAGACTATTCATTCACCTGGAAGGGATGAAGGCAGTGGGCAAGAGCATATTGATCATGGTGAGAGCAGCAAGCCCAAAGGGGCTGGTTTAGGTACCTTGGCACATACCTATTAGAGCGGGCATAGGCAAGTGTTCACCCCAATGATTGTGGGAGGGGCCTTGGCTTCTTCATCGGCAAAGTAGGTACAGAAGGGTAAGGAAAAAGTTAAAGAGGTAGAGATTCAGCAGTAGGAGGAAGACCTCCATGAGATAGAGCATGATTTTCAGTTAGTTGATTCTGATGGGAATGATGACAGTTAAAGCACAAATATTTTCATCAAGGAGAAGAATGCACTCATAGGAGAGCTCCAGGTCAATTTGCAAAGGGCCAAATACATTATTTCCTACTATGAGCAGGAGAACAGGCAGTTTGAGGTCAAACATGTGTTCATGGCGATTCAGCTCGGAAAAGAAAAGAGAGAGGCTGAAAAGGCTAAGGCCTTACTTGATGAGGAATATGTACAATATGGTAAACATCTTGATGAGCAGGTATCGAGAAGAAGGCCAAGGACTAGAGGCCTAAAGAGAGCCTTGGAGCTAGAAAGACAAAAGGAGGCAGAATTAGCCAATGAGCTCACCTTGAATGAGCAATTTTCCAAATCGTTAAATGACGACCGAGAACATTGGCTCGAGAGGGTAAATGGTCATCTTGAGAGCCTCTTAGACAAGGCCAAAAGGGATGTTGAGATTCAGAGAAGGATGGCAAAGTACTATGCCATGAGAAACAAAATTGCAAGGACCAAGCTCAAAAGAGCTCATGCAAAAATTGAAGCCTTGACCAAGCAAGAGGAGAAAAAGAGGCTAGATATTCTTACCGAGGCATCACTCCATGCCTCAAACATATGACCAGCTATCAGCCCACCAATTTTGACCATTTTTGAACAAATTTGGCAAGTTATGATTTTTTGTGTTTTTTGAAGTATTTTTAGCACAGTGAAACGGTCAAACGCACAACACCTTGGACGTTGCGCTCTTTTTTGGAGCATCCAATGAGCAAATGGTCATCATTTTTGGATTTAGAGTGATGAGTACATGCACCGTGTGCATTTGCTAAGCATTTGAGGGAAAGCTGGTCAGTCAAAAAGGTTAAAAACCATTAAAAAACCACCTTTGTGCCTCTTTTTTGGCCTGGTCACTGCGCATTTACTAGTCTTGGTAGATTGGCATTTTGATAGGGAAACTGACCTCCAAATTGAACACTGATGGCATATATGGAAATTAGACTCGAAGGGCTTTCCAACGAGCTATCTTGGAGCAAATGTGGACACCGGGAAGGCACCAAAAAGCAGCTCTGAAGTTGGAGGGTGCGTTTGACACTAAAAGGGTGCGTTTGACACTAAAAGGGCGCATTTGACAACCTTCTACATTTTTCACTATTTCACTTTAAACTCACTTTCACCTAAGGGGAATTGATGTTTTACTCATGTAATTGATCAAGATGATGTAATTATTATGTTTTTTACTGTTATCTAGGGTAAATACATTAGTTAAAAGGCCTACATGGCATGTAATGAATCAGTTTGCTTAAGTTAGGGATGAGTCACTTTGACCACCCTATACTCAAGCTATCAGTTCAGCCTTTCTTGCAACTTCTCCTCCTCTCATGGATTTGACCCCTGAGGCTAGGATGAGTTTTTTTGAGGCCTATATTATGTATTTTCCTAGTCATTTCACAGGTTGGAATCAGTTGGATGTTTGGTTGTGGATCAAAGACACTAGTGTAATCAGTATATGGCAGAATTTAATGAATGAGTTGTAGCTATTTTGGTGGAATACCCGTGGTATGGAATTTTGACTTAGTTTCTTCTTATGTTGCATATGTTTGAATGTTTTTTGCTCCCATATTTCACGTCACTTCTATGATATGTTGATTTTCAAGTTGATGAGCAGAATACATTTTATATGCTCTGTTTTGGGGAAATCTACATAGTTTGTCAAGTTTCTTCAGTTTAGAAAGAATACATGCTTGTCTTGCTGTTTCTAGAACCTCACCAGTCTTATCCATCTCACTTCATAACCTTAAAGTGTTAGAGTGCCTACCTACCTTGCTCCATCAGATGTCTGCAATCATACCCTCATTTGCCCTGACCTAGTCTTTTTGACCTAATCCTCTTCAACCAATCCCCACCAAATCAAATCAAACACCCTCTGCACTTTACATCTAGCCTAAAACCCTAATCTGTCCAGCCCTCTTGGCTGTGATCCTTTGGAGAGAGCCCTCTCTAGCTTCGTAGGGCTAGCTACCAAGCTAAAAGACTGGTGAAAAATTCAAGTATGATAAATCATGTAAAATTTAACATTTTATTTTTATTTTTACGCTAAAGATAGTTTCATTTCACTAGTTACATTAGAAAAATGTGGGTTGGTAGCCTATGAGCACGTGGAATTTAAACATGTAGAGATGGATTTTTTGGTAAAACAAGTGGTAGGACCCAATATAAACCAATGCTTGGTAAACCTTGGGGGTTTTAAAACTATGTTGAAGGTGTATGTCCCTACCGTAGGACCATATGATGTAATCATCAGAATGGATGATTGGCTAGAAGATCATAGAGTTTCAGTGGTTTGTTTAAAAAAGTAAGTGATATGTTTAGACGATAAAGGAAGATCAATTGAGATCTATAATAATAAGAGGGAAGTCTCCCTACAATTCATCTCAATGATGAAGGTTAAATGTTGCCTTATGTAAGGCGATAAATTATATGTTGTTGGGGAAATAAGTGACAGGAAGGGACCCTCCCTAGGTCACCACCCAATTTTGCCATTATTTTGGGATGTTTTCCCCAAAGAATTACCAATGTTACCTCTTGGGAGAGAGAGTGGTTCTCAGATTTGGCTATATATATTAGATAAATGAGTAGAATTTACCCATGTGCTATTTGAAATAATGATTAGTTCAATAATCGATTTTTCAGTGATGGGACACTGATCGGATTGCAATATAAAGCAGAAGTAGTTTCTCAATTTAACCCTTACCAATACAAGTTAGAATAGCCCCCTAACTAAGTAAGCTTAAGAAAATAAGTATAGGCTCATCATATCTCATTGGGACTAGGGAATTTCCCAAGGCAATTCCTAGGGAAGTTCCTAGGGCAGATAGATTAACTGATCCATTCCATATTATGATCATGTATGGATCTGTAGTGATCATATTATCAATTATATAAGAACTAATTCTCTGGAAATGATCCTGTGTCACGATGACTATATTTTCCGATATTATTTTATCTGTATGGATAAATCACACAATTGTGAAGCTTAACATGGTGTCAATATCCAAGACACCCTACAGGATGACATCTCTAGAAATTTGTGAGTTGTAGATGTAGTTGAAAGAACTATTATACTTGGGAATAATGTTTCACCTTTGGGCACACCGATGATTTTTTTTCAAGAATAAGAATGGTTCCCTAAGGTTGTTCATAGATTATAAAGATTAAATCAACCCACAATGAAGAATATGTACTCAATAGCCGAAATAGATGATTTCTTTGATCAAATTAAGGGATAAATAGTTTACTCAAAAATTGATCTATGAACAAGATATCTTGAGTTAATGATTAAGCAGGGTGACATTCCTAAAAATTCCTTTCAAACATGGTTTTTGCAATAAGAGTTCATAGTGGTTCTATTTGGTTTAACAAATGCACTAGGAATGTTCATGAGTCTCATGAATGGTGTGTTCTGATAGTATCTAGACCACTTTGTGCAAGTCCTTCTAGGCAGCATTCTCATGTATTTTAGTAATGAAAGGAACATGAAGAAAACTTGAGGATTATGTTGGTGTGCTTAAGGGAAAACACGTTATATGGAAAACCAGTGAAGTTATCTTTCTTTTAGAAGGAGATTCATGATCTCAATCACATCATTTCATGAGAGGGAATTTTGATGGACTTGGAAAAGGTGAAGGGCATAATGGAATGACATGTGCCTAGAATGTTCATGAGGTGCAAAGCTTCATGGATCTAGCATGACAAATTTAACCCGACCTTACTATGTAGATCCGAATGTGAACTGTTAGAGTCGGTCTAGTAGCCCTCCATCAGTGATCAAAGCTCTTTGTATTTGCATAAGTAGGTGTCTCATCAGTGTCTTGCATTCCATTAGGCATGCCATAACCCTGATGGAGGAGCTGGTGTCTTTATTCCCCTCTTGGCTCTGCTGGATCAAATTGTTTCAGTCATTAAACTTTTTCAAGGTTACTTGTCTTGTCTTGAGGTCAAAATTTCTAGGTCTAGGGTTTAGGTCAAATTTGTCTTCAAGGCCATGTCTCTGAAGGTCAATAAGTGCCCAGCAAACCAGAGGGATGATTTTCAAAGTATTTCTTCGAAAAATTTCATCTTGTACAGTTAATTTTCACCTTGGATTTAAAAACCCTGTTTTTAAAGCCAAGGTCATTTCTCAAAATTTTGTAAAAATTGTAAAATTTCAAAAGGCTTCAAAGGACAGCATGTAACCCTGGCTCCCTTGCCAAGATCCTTTAGATGTTATCCCTGCAAAAAGTATCGAGCAAAAGCATCAAATTAGTCAATTTCAGGATAAAAGGAAACCAAAAACATCAAGTTTATAAAGTGTCAAAGAAAAACATTATAAAGTGGGTTTGGGCATGAAATTAATTCAAATAAGGTTATAAAAGTCCCAATCTCCCTTCATCGAGCCTCATTGTGCATCTAAGTCATAGAGCAAGTGATTGCAAGAGAGATTGGGCGAAATTTGTGAGCTGGACAGGCGCGCGACCGGTCAGACCAGGCGCGCGACCTGTCAGAGGCGCGCGACCCATTGAGCGCACTCCGACAGTGCAATTTTTTAACGGGCGCGACCCGTCAGTGGCGCGCGACCCGTTGGGTGAGGCGCGCGACCCGTCAGCGCCCTCCTTATAAAACTGCCTGGAAATTTCACCAAGGAGCCACAAAATCGCCGGATTGTGTGAGGTAGGCCCTGAAGCTTAAAAATTTGTTGCTTAAAAGAAATCATGAGTACATTTTCAAAGATCTCCATGTGCAAGAGAAAAGCTCCATGTTGATATAGTTTGAAATTGTAAAAGTGGCTAGGGTTTTATGCTGTTTTAAGGTATTCCCTTGTAATCATTTTTTCCCCATTCCCATTTCTTTTTCCTTGACATTCCATGTAAATTTCCCTTGCAAAATTAGTGAAAAGCCCTAAACCCTACCCCTCTTCCCTAACAATAAAAAATCAAACCCTAAACCCTACCTCTCATAACATCCTTGCAAATGAAATTGTATGATGATGTATATGTCTTAATTCTTCCCCTAAACTCCCTGTTTCATATATTTTTCCCAATTTCCCTTCCAAGTCTCCCTTCCCTAACATTTCCCTTGTGCTACTTGTCCCCTTGAAACAGCATTTCAAAACAGTTAAAACAACAGATTTCAAAGTAGAAGCAGCAGTACATTTCAGCCACTTTGCCCCTGAAACCATGTCAGAAACCGAAACCGACTATGAGCAAAGTGATGACCGTGAGTTAACACCAGAAGTTGAGCCTGCTCCGGAACATGAAAAACCACTATTGGGCCCGAATGCACGTATGCAAGGCAAAAATGAAGGTGCTCCAAAGACGGCTGGCCAAAGCACAAAAACGAAGGAAAAGGTCCGATCCCCTCCATATCTTGGCTGAGGCTTCTTTGAAGGAGCATGATACTAAATAGCTCAGCCACAGCACAAATCCCAAGAAATTTTGAGCATTTTGGGTCAATTTTGGTTTTTTCAGGCAATTTACAGGTTTTGTCCCATTAACGGGTCTCACCCCCCGCGCGACCCTTTCTCTTGGCAACTTCATTTTGCAAAAACTCAGCATTTCCAGATTTTGCATGAAAAGTTACATATTCTCATCCATTGCCAAGAGATTTTATGAAGTTTTGGGCGTCCAGAAGGTCAAAAAACAAGCAAAAAATGACTTTCTGCCACATTTTTGACACACAGAAAGTAGTCTTGGGAGATTTCAATTTTGGAGGGGCAAATGACAACCAAATTCAGAAATTCTAGTTGGGTTGGAAAGTAGACTCACAGACCTTTCCAACAAGCCTACTCTTGCCTCATTTGGACACCTGGAAGTGCCCCAAAAGTGCCCTCAAAGGCGCGTGACCCGTCAGGCAGAGGCGCGCGACCTATCAGGCAATTTTCTCAAAATTTCTCTGTACAGCTCAGGAAAACGCAGATTTGACCATGTTTTACTTTTTGGAGTGGATTGTTATCCTCCTTGATGTAAATAATGTAATTTTATGACACTTTTACACTTATGTATCTCTTCTAGAAGATTCATTCATGAGATAGGTGAAAATTAAATGAATGAATTAGTTTCCTAGTTTATAGAGGCAAGTTGTTTTGACTGCCTAGATTTTAGTGCTCAGTTTAGAATTGGTTGAAACAGCTCCTAGAAGGATGAGATCGACCCCTAGAGGCAAGGAAAGGTGTTATCTTGCCTATATTATGTATTTTCTTAGTCATTTTCAGGGGTTGGAAGGTTGGACTGTTGAGGGAGAAGCTATCATTGTATTATTCATTGTATCTCTGCAATTTTTGGCTAAGGAAGACCAGGGTTTTGCAGTCCTTTTTGGGATTCTTGTGGTTACATGTATTGATGGTGTGTTTCTCTATGTACTTGTAAGTGTGTTATGTGAATCATTTCCTTTCTTTTCCTTCTGCACATTAAACAAATGAAGTGTTAAAGTAGAATTCATGACTGTCATGCTCTGCTTTTAAGTTTGTTTAATTTCAATGTTTTCTACTGTTTAAGGAGAATTCAAAGTTATTGTTTGCTCTCCTTAGCTCCTCACCTATCTTTCTCATCCATTCACCTCAATCTAAGGCATCAATACTGTCTCCTATCTCGCCCCAAAGAACCCCCTACAGAAACTGTGTCCAATCCCCGCACCCAAAATTTCCATCTCCTCAATTTGCCACCAAAAACCCTAAAAACCCCAAATCAACCCATTTGATCAGTTTACTAGCCTAAAATCAGTGTTACCCTATTGGTCATCTCACCAATTGAAGATCTTTACTGAGATAGACCGGAGAGAGCCCTCTCCTGCCCCGTAGGGCTAGCTACGAGGCTAAGTGGTTTGATGTTGCCTTGAGGTTTACCTTTCTCAGCCTGAGGTGAAATTTCAAGCGCTAACATATTGGCGACCATACTGGGGAGAACAAACTTGTTTGTGGGTTGATGTGTTTGTCTCATAAGTCTTAGACGGAGCTTGAAGTTATGCCAAGTAGCCTTCGAAACGCTTTTGCTTTGCATAAGCGGAAGTAGATAAACGCTGCTTCAGTCCATCTCCGTGAGCTTGTGGATACAGCACTTCATTTGCATTTTACCCTAGTACATGTATCAAGTTCAGATCTGATTGTTGATTGTGGACAACGATCAGACACTTGAAAGGCTGAAATCATTCACTTAGCGACTCTAAATCAGTTTCGAGATCAGATCCAAAGACTCCACTGGAGGATGATCCCGACCAACAAAAACATGAAAGGACAATATGGACAGATCAGGTACTCCAGTTGGAATTTCATCCAAGACATTTTGTTCTTTGTCATAAATTATTTCTTCTCTTTTCCCAAGAATGCTAAGAAGGCTTTGCAAAGTATATTGTATTTGAGAAGAGATCCTCGGCCTGCAGTTGATTCTTTCCCTTTGAAGATTGTGAATACCAAAGATTTGCATGCTTTTAAGCTTGATCAAGATCCTTTTTCCGAATTTTGTGATGAACCTATACCTGCTGTACATACCCCTACCCCTTGTAAAATTCCAGATCGGTATAAGCCTCTTGTTTTACCTTCCGTTCTTCATGCTTTCCCCAAAAACTATGATCTATACTTGCCGAGGTTTGATGGTGAATGTAATAATATCAACGCTGAGCAACATGTGCAGAATTTTGAGAATTTTCTAGATCTCTTTGAAGTTGATGAAGAAGATGTTAGTGTTAGGCTTTTTGCTCTTTCTTTGCAAGCCAAAGTGAAGAGTTGGTTCAAAGCCCTGCCTGATGCAAGCATCTTAGGTTTCTAGCAGTTCGTCAAAGTTTTTCTTGATAGGTGGATGATCGGGCAGAACCTTTTCTTGATTGTAGAAGAGTATAACCAGCTGAAAAGATTGCCAGGGGAGACAGTACAACAGTTTTCAGCCAGATTTAACCAAGTTTATTATTCGATGCCAGCTGATATAAGACCTTCTTCTAGATCTACTCTCTTGCACTATCCGGGTGCCTTTGATCCGGAGATGGAGTTTCAGCTGAGAGAAAGGGATATTGCAACACTTCACGAGATGCAAAACAATGCAGTAAATGTAGAAGCTCATCTGTTGATCCGAAGGACAAGGTTGAAGGAAGAAGAGATGAAAAACATAGATCCAGAAAAATCGACATCTCTAGAGGTAAAGCTTGACATTTTGGTAAGTGCAGTGGAAAAGATGATGGACAAGATCAACACAAGGAATGATTATGATGTTCAAGGCTCGCTGATTGAAGAAGAACAAGTTGCTGATCCAAAACATTTTGTTTCTTATCCTAGTTGTCATAGATCTGATAATGATTGTTTTATAGATCACCTTGGCGAAGAAAGAACTGTTGATATGACCTGCATGCTTGATGATATGTTTTATACCGATGATTTGCCTCAGTATGATCAGTATGATGATGATTATGTTCTCCAAACAGAAGCTAATCTTACAAACAAATCAACAGCTAGTTTGTGGGAGGAAGAAGTTCATTTTCAGCAGCTCGAATATAATGTTCAGCCATCACATACCAGCTATGACAGTGATGAGGAAAGTGCAGCAAAGTTTGAAGTAAGTGAAGGATCTTTACCTTTTTGTTTTGATTCATGTCAGTTCATTAGAGACAACTTCCATGAACTTAGAAATCAGCTGTCAACAAGTCTTGATCTAGACCATCTTGAAGGCAATAAAAACCTTGTTCCAGACTTCTCATATTCAGATTTGCAGCCCCCAAATGCCATTGGTTGTCAAGTTGCAGATGAAGGCATGGAAGCTGACATATTTGATCAAATGATACAAGAAGGTTCCCTACCATTCTGTTTTGAATCATTTCAGTATTTGAAGGGAAATTTGCATAGTCCATCTTCAGTGAAGAATGAGCAGCATGTAGGCAATCATGTAATCACAATGGAACCAATAGAAATGGGATTGCAGCAGTCTTTTCAAGTTTTTCATGATCCAATAGCTGATGTTTTGGATGAGGTTTGCAGTCAAAGTTTTTCTCCATTGACTACATGTGAGCTTGAAACATGTGCTGATATGAACTTGATCCGGCAGCCGGTTTCTTCGTCATTTTCAGCAGAGGTCTCATCACAAGGCTCAAATCAAAGTTTGCATTCATGGTATGAGGAGAAGAGAAGTAATCCATTGGTTGAGCTAAGTCCCAGTGTGCATGAACTTCAAGATCCTTATGCAGTGTTTTTGGAGGTGGATAGTGAATCCATATCATTCAACGGATCTGTTTCGAAGTTGTCATGGGAGTTGCCTTTCAGTAGTTCTCTTTTGTTGTTCATAAGTGAGCACTTGCGGAGAATTCGAACAACAGATGGGATACTTACTTGGTTGCACTGGTTGTTTCATTTCACTTGATCAGGTGATGAATGAAACTGTTAGAGTAGGTTTTGATGAATAAGCTCCACTTTGAGCATCATTTCCAGTTTGTCGGTTGTGTTTAAGTGTTGAGTCAGTTTTTAGTTGAGTAAGAGTCAATTTGTGATTGTCAAGTTATCAGTTTTTAGTCATGCATTTCAACTTGAGTTTTTGACTCCATTGCCCAATGATTGAAAGGCACTGGTCTAGCTCTCCCAGAGGTCTAAGGTTCTTGGTACCTCCAAGGAGCTACCATCCCCATTGGAGCCAATGTTAGAGTCGGTCTAGTAGCCCTCCATCAGCGATCAAAGCTCTTTGCATTTGCATAAGTAGGTGTCTCATCAGTGTCTTGCATTCCATTAGGCATGCCATAACCCTGATGGAGGAGCTGGGGTCTTTATTCCCCTCTTGGCACTGCTGGATCAAGTTGTTTCAGTCATTAAACTTTTTCAAGGTTACTTGTCTTGTCTTGTCTTGAGGTCAAAATTTCTAGGTCTAGGGTTTAGGTCAAATTTGTCTTCAAGGTCATGTCTCTGAAGGTCAATAAGTGCCCAGAAAACCAGAGGGATGATTTTCAAAGTGTTTCTTCGAAAAATTTCATCTTGTACAGTTAATTTTCACCTTGGATTTAAAAACCTTGTTTTAAAGCCAAGGTCATTTCTCAAAATTTTGTAAAAATTGTAAAATTTCAAAAGGCTTCAAAGGACAGCATGTAACCCTGGCTCCCTTGCCAAGATCCTTCAGATGTTATCCCTGCAAAAAGCATCGAGCAAAAGCATCAAATTAGTCAATTTCAGGATAAAAGGAAACCAAAAACATCAAGTTTATAAAGTGTCAAAGAAAAACATTATAAAGTGGGTTTGGGCATGAAATTAATTCAAATAAGGTTATAAAAGTCCCAATCTCCCTTCATCGAGCCTCATTGTGCATCTAAGTCACAGAGCAAGTGATTGCAAGAGAGATTGGGCGAAATTTGTGAGCTGGACAGGCGCGCGACCCGTCAGACCAGGCGCGCGACCCGTCACAGGCGCGCGACCCGTTGAGCGCACTCCGACAGTGCAATTTTTTAACGGGCGCGACCCGTCAGTGGCGCACGACCCGTTGGGTGAGGCGCGCGACCCGTCAGCGCCCTCCTTATAAAACCGCCTACAAATTTCACCAAGGAGCCACAAAATCGCTGGATTGTGTGAGGTAGGCCCTCAAGCTTAAAAATTTGTTGCTTAAAAGAAATCATGAGTACATTTTCAAAGATCTCCATGTGCAAGAGAAAAGCTCCATGTTGCTGTAGTTTGAAATTGTAAAAGTGGCTAGGGTTTTATGATGTTTTAAGGTATTCCCTTGTAATCATTTTTTCCCCGTTCCCATTTCTTTTTCCTTGACATTCCATGTAAATTTCCCTTGCAAAATTAATGAAAAGCCCTAAGCCCTACCCCTCTTCCCTAACAATCAAAAATCAAACCCTAAACCCTACCTCTCATAACATCCTTGCAAATGAAATTGTATGATGATGTATATGTCATAATTCTTCCCCTAAACTCCCTGTTTCATATATTTTTCCCAATTTCCCTTCCAAGTCTCCCTTCCCTAACATTTCCCTTGTGCTACTTGTCCCCTTGAAATAGCATTTCAAAACAGTTAAAACAGCAGATTTCAAAGCAGAAGCAGTAGTACATTTCAACCACTTTGCCCCTGAAACCATGTCAGAAACCGAAACCGACTATGAGCAAAGTGATGACCGTGAGTTAACACCAGAAGTTGAGCCTGCTCCGGAACATGAAAAACCACTATTGGGCCCGAACGCACGTATGCAAGGAAAAAATGAAGGTGCTCCAAAGACGGCTGGCCAAAGCACAAAAACGAAGGAAAAGGTCCGATCCCCTCCATATCTTGGATAAGGCTTCTTTGAAGGAGAATGATACTAAATAGCTCAGCCACAGTACAAATCCCAAGAAATTTTGAGCATTTTAGGTCAATTTTGGTTTTTTCAGGCAATTTACAGGTTTTGTCCCATTAACGGGTCTCACCCCCCGCGCGACCCTTTCTCTTGGCAACTTCATTTTGCAAAAACTCAGCATTTCTAGATTTTTCATGAAAATTTACATATGCTCATCCATTGCCAAGAGATTTTATGAAGTTTTGGGCCTCCAGAAGGTCAAAAAACAAGCAAAAAATGACTTTCTGCCACATTTTTGACACACAGAAAGCAGTCTTGGGAGATTGCAATTTTGGAGGGGCAAATGACAACCAAATTCATAAATTCCAATTGGGTTGGAAAGTAGACTCACAAACCTTTCCAACAAGCCTACTCTGGCCTCATTTGGACACCTGAAAGTGCCCCCAAAGTGCCCTCAAAGGCGCGCGACCCGTCAGGCAGAGGCGCGCGACCTATCAGGCAATTTTCTCAAATTTTCACTGTATAGCTCAGAAAAATGCAGATTTGACCATGTTTGACTTTTTGGAGTGAATTGTTATCCTCCTTGATGTAAATAATGTAATTTTATGACACTTTTACACTTATGTATCTCTTCTAGAAGATTAATTCATGAGATAGGTGAAAATTAAATGAATGAATTGGTTTCCTAGTTTATAGAGGCAAGTTGTTTTGACTGTCTAGATTTTAGTCCTCAGTTTAGAATTGGTTGAAACAGCTCCTAGAAGGATGAGCTCGACCCCTAGAGCCAAGGAAAGGTGTTAGCTTGCCTATATTACGTATTTTCTTAGTCATTTTTAGGGGTTGGAAGGTTGGACTCTTGAGGGAGAAGCTATCATTGTATTATTCACTATATCTCTGCAATTTTTGGCTAAGGAAGACCAGGGTTTTGCAGTCCTTTTTGGGATTCTTGTGGTTACATGTATTGATGGTGTGTTTCTCTATGTACTTGTAAGTGTGTTATGTGAATCATTTCCTTTCTTTTCCTTCTGCACATTAAACAAATGAAGTGTTAAAGTAGAATTCATGACTGTCATGCTCTGCTTTTAAGTTTGTTTAATTTCAATGTTTTCTACTGTTTAAGGAGAATTCAAAGTTATTGTTTGCTCTCCTTAGCTCCTCACCTATCTTTCTCATCCATTCACCTCAATATAAGGCATCAATACTGTCTCCTATCTCGCCCCAAAGAACCCCCTGCAGAAACTGTGTCCAATCCCCGCACCCAAAATTGCCATCTCCTCAATTTGCCACCAAAAACCCTAAAAACCCCAAATCAACCCATTTGATCAGTTTACTAGCCTAAAATCAGTGTTACCCTATTGGTCATCTCACCAATTGAAGATCTTTACCGAGATAGACCGGAGAGAGCCCTCTCCTGCCCCGTAGGGCTAGCTACGAGGCTAAGTGGTTTGATGTTGCCTTGAGGTTTACCTTTCTCAGCCTGAGGTGAAATTTCAAGCGCTAACATGAACAAGATGTATGTAGATGCGAAGATGATTTTATTTCGGGTCGACATGACATGGGCTAGTTTGTTGCAAAGTGTCTTGAATGTAAACAAGTGAAGGTTGACCATCAACAATGAATAGGAATCCTACAACTACATGACATTCATATGTCCAAGTGGGAATTCATGTCTATGGATTTTTTTGTAGCTTAGTCACTCATGTCACAAAGGAAAAATTCCATCTTGGACATAGTTTATAAGTTGACCAAAAGTTTCCATTTCATCCGTGTCTAAGACACATATGATGTCATCGATGTGGCATGAATATTTATAACAGAAGTTATCTGGATGTAGGTTACCCATGGAAATTATTACTGATAGAGACTCTCAATTTACATTTAGGTTTTGGACAAGTTTGCAGTCAATATTAGGGACTCAATTAAACATGAGCATTTCATATCATTCGAAAAAAGATGGGAAGATTGAAAGAGTAAATCAAGTTATAGAATACATGCTTAGAATCTATGTCATGGATAACTAGACTCAATGGGAGAAGTATTTACTATTCCTATATTTTCCTATAATAACCATTACCATAGTGCAATCAGGATGCCTCCTTATCAATATCTTTGTGGAAGGTCACGCAGGACACTACTAAGTTGGGAGAGGTTGGAGGATAGAGTTATAGTAGGACCTAAATTAGTACAAAAAATGGAGGATAAGGTGAATCAAATGAAGAAAAGGTTAGAGGAAGTTTAAAAATATAATAATTAAGACGATATATATGTGTGTGTGTGGATGAGAATGACATACAGGTTGGAAGGGCGTTATGTGATAGCCGCAAGAACCACACTAGTAATTGGTTAATGTTGCGACAACAAATGAGTAATGGTTATGTACATTGTTCTATTATAATTTGTAGTAATTTATATGTATGTTTATGACATTGGGTAAGGCTTAGGTTTGAAGGTAACATGACTACCCATCTGAATATACTGATGACAATCATCTAGAATTAGCACTACAACGTGGTCCATCATAGGTTGTTGAACATAGTTTTGTAATGAGGGGTGGATGCATTTCCCACCAAGTAACCTCCAAACCTAAAATCGTGGGAGGTATATGATGGAAACACTCCATGTAATAGCCCCCTGTTATATTTTTATGTAAAAAGGAAAAAAATTAACCAAGGTCATCGGACACATATTCCAAGTTGAATGAGGGGAAAGGCATCACATTGGGGGTCACTTATGGTTAATTAATGGCTATGAAAATTGACATTGTTATTAGAAAATGCAAAAGGAGATAAATGGCAATTAATTAAAGGAATAAAGGAAAATAGGAGAAAAGGAAGATGAAGAGACAAGAATATGAATTAGTTAGAGGGAAAATAAATGAAAATGAAAGAAAAATAAAAATGAAAGGAAGAGACATCATACATTAATAATGAAAGGGCACCTAAGAAACAATTGACAACTTTTTCTCAACTTTTGTTTAGTTTCAGAAATTGAACTCCAAGAGGAGAGGCAGAGAACTTGGACACAAGCAAGCAAAGGACACACAGAGGAAAGTAAGGGAGGGCAAGAGAATGTTTTTACAGTGACAAGTAAGGGCATAAAATAGTTGTGGAATTGTAGGTAACAATGTGCATGTGTCATTTAGCATTCAGGGATTTGATGCATGGTGCATGCATTGGTTTACGGTTTATGTTTTCTATCATTGGCATAGGATTTTCCTGGACTGATAATGGTTTCAAACTTGCCTTGACATTTCTTGGATAACCTTGGTGCATTGGGTTGCTTGTTTTGGTTTAAGCTTCGGCTAGCTGATAGACTTTGGATCTTGGTTGAGGTGGTCTTAGAAAAATTCCCAAGGGTTGAGGGTCGAGATGGACTTTCTCCTAAATCTCTTAACAGATGGGTGGAGACATGAAAGTTCCTCTGGGTATGGTGAATAAATTTGGAGACATCCAAGATTGTTAGTGTTGGCTTAGGGGGTCCTGACCCAGGTTCATCGTTAAGTTAGCCAAACAAATCCCTACACTACTGGCCCTTTCAGCATCAATCTGTGAAGCGTAGACTGAAGTCTAACCTGAAGCAGTATGGGGGGATGTTGGAACCAAGTTTCCACACCCAGAGATTAGTCTATTGTCATTTTATACCCTAAATTTGCCTTCACACAGATTGATAAGCCTTTTAGGGCTTATCGATATACTTCTCTTAATCACCCTTAGACCTTCGTGAAAGTCTACGACTGTCTTTGCGCGAACCTTAAATAGGTGAATCAACTACTTACGTGCTTATGAGATTGCTTCTACTTTTGTATTTAACCAGATCATCTTATGTATTTGATAATTTTACCATGCATTAAGATATTCTTCACGTAAACAGATATTATGACTTGTGTTCATATAACAATGTAAAACATATAGATTTGCACATCAATACAACATTAAATCATAAAACCATTATTCATCATAACATAATCACATTCATTCATAACAAAAGTAAAAGGAAAAAATGCAAATATTTCCAGAAGAGTCTTTTTATTAATGCTTCGGATCTTCTTACAGACTCAAACTACTCTGCGCACTCAGCTACAAGGGTCTGCACACTTAGATGCAGACTCTACTCTAAGCCTCTATGCACATCGCTACAGAGCCTCCCTCCTACTCTAAGACTCTTTGCTTGTCACTTCTACTAACCCATTACATTCATATCTTTCACTACCAAAAACTTACCTTAGACTCTCTAACACTTTCCTTTTTATACAATCCCATGGTCTGCGGACCATGGGTAGACCATGGGTAGATCTACTAAAGCCAACACAATTTACATAAATGAAGGGTAAAAGCCCTTTATGGCACTTTACATCTACATGCTCCGGGACCACATCTTGTAGATACTTTACTCTTTATAAACAAAAACTTAGCCTTTTAGCCCCAAAACTTGAGCTTTTGCCCCAAAATTGACCTTAGGGGACCTTGCCCCAATAGGCCCCCAACACAAATATCGTGACTCGCCCTCGAGTCACTCTGCTGGCATGGAGATCTTACTATGAAGACCTCCCAGCTCCACTTGCACCACTGTAACTTTAGTTGTGCACTACTTGGCTGCCTGCTTGACCTGTTCCACCAGCTTCTCTATTGTTGGTCATGTGCTATCTTCCTAGATCTTCTGTTGTGTTCTTTGTAGGCGGCCAACTTCTCCCTAATGGTGGCGAAGATCACATAGGCCTCTTCCAACCAAGGCCCCAATCTAGCCTTGCAAACTGCCTCTTTCCACTGCACTGCTTCCACATGTTCTTGCAGTTTCTTTGCCTCCTGCAACTTTTCCAATCTTTGCGTGACAACGATGGTGTGCGCTGTCGTCTTTGCTTCGTCATACTACTGCTGTAGTTCTCGGGCCTCTATGTTCAACCTCTGCAGGTTAGGATCTTCCTGCAGACTTGTGATTAGCTCCATAGACTGCTCGAAGAGCATAGTGCATTCTACCACCGTGGCATCTACTGCAGTGACTCCATCCCTCACAACAGCTTCACATTGTTCTTTGGCCTCTAGTGGAGTTGAAGGTTGTGTCTTTAACTCAAGTTCTGTAAATTTTAGGTTCATCTCAAACTGAACCTTGGCCATCTTTGTCCATGCATCTCACACACCTACAACCAATTTCCTAATTTTGGCTTCCACGGGCACTTCTTCGGGGATATGCAGGTCCAGAATAGTTCTGCATGCTTTGGCTACCATGGCTGCAGTGTGCTCATTTTTCTCCTGAACCTTCTTCCATGCTTCTAGTGTGGATGTCTTCTCAACGAATATCTGCTCATTGTTGACTTTTTGCTCGTTGATCATGCTCAGCATGCACTACTCTCGGGCCTTAAGCTCTTTAATCATACCTGCTTGAAGTGTGTGAAGGAATTCATTGGGGAGTGCGGCCAAGTTGAGTCCAACATTCCTTAGTGCGCTGATAGTAGCCTTGTCAACTTCCACCTCTATGCTGATATCTCCATCTAGCTGTGCGACTGCCCGAAGATCCAAGGATCAGACCAACTCTACGACTTGAGTGGTCTCGACACCAAACTAGTTGATGCCGCATTGCTCTATCCTGCACCTGCCTGCAGTTTAGTTGTTTGGATCTGCAGCTCATGTAGACCCGTCTGTATGGCACTAAGTGCCTTCTTCTGTTGTTTCTTGAACTATTGTAGCAGTTTCGTGATCATATCTCTTACCTTGTCTCCAATATCGTCCAAATCACCCTCCATCAAGGTGATTGGATCAAGCGACAATTTGGAGGCCTTGGTCTTCTTTCATTGCCCCTCCTTTTCTTGTTCTCTATGTCACTTTACGTGAAAAGGAGTGTTCTCTTGATCACCACCACCTTATTCTGATTACTCTTCTTCCTCTGTCTGTGGTGAAGGGGATTTTTGGATCCTGTCAGAGCTGCACTCTTTTTGCTCTACTTGTTCCTTGGCAACGTGCTCCACTTCTACGTGTACCTTCTCCTCAGTCTCCTTCTTTCTCTTTTCATCCAACTGCTGAACTTTCAATCAAGTCACTTTTTTTTTCTACTTTTCGATGGACTTACTAGTCCCAGTGGACAAATCTAATGTTGTGTGCCAGTCTGTTGGCCACCTCGAGAACTATTGCAATGGAATCATCCATCACTAAATATGGTAAATCATACCATTTCGGTTCTAGATCCTTCTACGCCTGGATGTAAATACAATGGAAGTCTGCTTTGAACTCCACATACCTAGACAACTGCTCAAAGATGACTAGTGACAACTGTGGCTTCTGGTTGATGGAAATATTAATGCTCATTTCCATCAATACCCAAAACACTTTGCTCTTGCGGACTTGCTCAGCATCCTTGGCAGCCCACAATGATGCGAATTTTTTCGCTTCTGCCAAATATGTTTCAATAGGAGGAAATTGGCTATCCTCCAAAAACTTCCATGTGACCAGCACAATTGATAGTAAAAACCATGAATAATGAAATGTATTGCTCTGGTCCTATGCCTCCCTACAGTTCGTGAGGAACTAACTACACAGGTAGTGGGCCGAGTTGAATTGTAACCCCTCCATGCACTGAGCCTCTAACAAAACCATGGGTGCAAGCACCTCACCTGCGTGAAACTTTCACATTATCTTGAAAGCCAAAATTTGGGTGGCCATCTTCACTACGGGGTCAGTAATACTAGAGATGGAATACCCGCGCGCTTTCTTGACAAGTTTGAACTTGTCCTTCATCTTCTCAGCGAGGTCGAGCTTGCCTGTCTTGCCACCAAATGCCTTGGCCCAATTCAGTCCTGAATGTGGTAACAAGGTGATCTGATGGATCAAAATATCTATGATTGGTATCGACTCTTCCAACCACAGGTACCTGCCATGCAAAAGGCACAACAACTGCTTGATGACCGTTAAGTTTATGGGTGCGCAATGGTAATGCGGCACCCATAGGAGGTTCAATAATCCTACCTTGTTTAACCCCTGAATCCATTCCACCGGCTCCAACACGGAGACACTGAGCTCCTTGTAGAACACACACTTCATGAATGTATCGGTAGCCAGGTGGGGAAACTGCTTAATGTTGCCCAAGTCCCAATCCTTGAGCTTCAAATGTGGGAGCACCAAGCGCAAACCTTCAAACATTATGTTTTTCGATAGCAGAGGGGTGTTCAGGAGGAACTGTCCCTCATCTGAGTCCTTTGAGAACTTCACCTTGCCATGGGATAGAGGGATTTACTCCAATAGCTTCGAAATAGGGTCTACCCCCTCAACATCTATGTCTTCCGCGCCCTCATCACCCTCCAGGTCCACCACCTTTCCCTTTTCCTACACGGTTGTCTTTTCTTTTCTCTGGGCCTATGTAGTTGGATGTTTCCTCAGCGATTCTTGCATTGTAAGAATCTTCTTCTATTTATCCTTATTCGGCTTAGAGACCTCTCTTGTCGGTGTAGGTTTTGGCCTAGGCGACCTCGGCAACTTTGGCACTGCTACGGGAAACTCCATACTCACAACCTCAAGGGACTTTCCCTTAGAGGAAATATACCCTTCGGCACTCACGGTCTCATTTGGTTGGTGAGCACCAGTATTGCAGCAAGAATGCTGCAACTCCTAGGGCTTCCTACTTTACTTTTATCAACCTGATAGTTCGTAACAAACTTGGAAGCGACAATGTTGTATGCACAAGTACTAGCTCTTACTGCAGGCTATCACTTGGTCAGCTGGCGCAAGATCATTAGGAGCTCAAGCCAACTTCTATGAATTTCCAAAAGAAGCTTTTAACTATGATGAAAGAAAGCTAACTCTACAGAGGCTATTCTACTTCCAGAAAGAGAAAGAAGACTGGAGTGTAAAGCAAACCCTAACAAACCCTAATTTTTCCAACTAACCCTACTTTTGCAGAAAGAGAGGTGAAAACCCATGAAATGAATGCCATTACCTACTGAGAGAGCATACTACATCTATTTAAGCTATTTCTAGAAGAAAATGAGAAAAGAACATCTTTTGGAATTTTTATGTATTTTATGTGAAATTGTTATGTATGTAATTTATCTATCTGTCGTTGTGGCGGAGATTTGGTGGCAATGGAAGGCGACACTGGGATTTGGAGAGGTGTAGGAAGGTGTGGAGAGGTACTAAGAAGCCTCTGTTAACCTTCTAGAGACTTTCTCTGCCATCGGACTTCAAAAAGTCACTTTCAGGAAATTCTACAGGAGGCTGCAGGGGATCTACAAGAGGATCTACAGGAGGATGCCAAGAGCTATTTTTAGAGGTTTTAAGGGTGAAAAAATGGTGGGAAAGGGTAGCTGAATATTAGAGAGAGGTGTCAAGGTGTCTGAAGCTCATCAAGGAGGATTTGGGAAAGAAAATGATGGTTGGATTCATTCAAAGGATGAGAAGAAAGCTTATGAGAGAAATGCAGAAATTAGGGCAGATTCGTGAAGGGCTGTGAATGACTTGTGAAACCTATGAGAAAGGAGATGATGATGGTTTCTATATTGATGTATTATAAGAAGAGGTGTATTGTAAGAGAGCTACACATCTAAAAACTGAAACTGAGTAAGAAAAGAACTAGCTGTACTAAAAATCAAAACTGTATCTTGTGTTAACCTAAATTCTGACCTAGAAAAATAAAATGCTGAACAGTGCTATCTGAACATGAAAGCATAGAAAGAGATTTATTGCAGAAACATAAATGAGTATGGAAAAATGGATCTGAAGCAAAACATTAACCTTTGAATCAAACTGTAACACTAGAAATTGCATGGAAGAAGCAAAACTGTGTTTTTATGGTAGCAAGCAGATCTTGACCTCAATTCATGGTCCCCAAATGAGGAAAGGAGGTCAGGCTCTATTGATGGGCTTTTTGTATCTTTCTCTTACATCTATTTAACCTACTTCAGTAACTAAAATGGAAACAGCTATGTAAACCAACAAAAGCAACCTATTGTAACCAAGGGCAAAATGAATCTATCTAACAGAAATTAATTCATGAACTAAAGCAAAAACATATAAGTACAAAGCAAGAAGTGCTGGGTAGCTTGGGTTGGGCACTAACCCAAGAGCATTAGCCCTCTGAATGAAATCAGTGATGGCTTACAAAATATTTCATCTCCATTATCAAAATAAAAGTCGCATTACATAAACTGTTCACAAAAGTAAGCTCGAAAATGAGCTGAGTAAGAGCTACAACAAAAGTGAGAAAATTTGACTAACATCCAACTAAACTACTGAGCACCTAGGCCCTCCTATTTATACAATTGGAGCCTCCAACAGCTCTCCTAAAATCAAGGAGGCTCGGCTCCCAAGACTAGAGATAGACATCAGTTCTTCTTCACTTGCTCGGCTGCCCCTTTGATGCATCAATGTGGCTGCTTGTGCTCCGAGTTTTTTGAAGGAGGATTCGAGGTAGGGAGTCATAAATGAGGGGGACACCCTCCTACAAATCCTCTCCCTTATTTTCCTCGAATATTGGCTGCCAAATGCTCATTAATCCTTTGACTTTGTCTCAAAATTGACCAAAAATCTACATAAAGCACACATTAGACTTCATGGCATAATGACTAACCCAATTCACTCTATTAGCATAAATATAATAAAAAACATGCAATAAACTAATGAGAATGGTGGATTAAGCTGAGTTAAGAGGCAAAATGAGCCCATATAATTACCCATTTATGGGGCTCATCATCACCCCCCTACTGAATGTGTTGCTCATCCTCTGAGAAACTAGTCTATCTCCTCATCTTTGGTGGCCCTGATGGCCTCCCTGACATCCCATGCTTCTAATGTGAGATCCTCTTCCTTATCATGGAATCCAGCCTTTCTGTCCACCTCTTCCCACTGTTGTCTTTCTTCTTCCTCCTTTGTGCCCTCTAGCAGTCCTAGCAACAGTGGGGGACTCAACTTGAGGCCAATCCAATTGGCCTTCAAACTTTGTATAGAGTTCTTATATAGTGGCACTATCCTCAATGCTTCTCTCATCCTGTTTGGGGAGTGATACTCCCTGATCTGTAGGTTGTGTGGCAGTGTGTTCCACCTTCTCATGTAGGCATGAATGCAGTCATCTCCAAGCAATCTCTCCATGTCCTCAAAATGTGCAATAGCTTGGGCCTGATCATTGATGTGCTTGGGGGCACTTTTAGGATCAGCTGCAAGTTGTTGGTGTGTGCTAAGGAGAGCCATAGGGTTTGTTGGCTCTGCTCTAGTCATCAGGGGTTCATTTTGTTTTTTTGCCATCAGCTTCTTGATTTCTATTGCTCTTTTCTCCTCATGACTCATCCATGATGCCATGGCCATCAGCTACAAGTCTCCTAACCTAGCATTGGGGTCCCATAGGTTCATATAAGTAAGGACCATGTTATGTGAATAAAACTCTGGCAACTTTGCCTTGTCCTCTGCTGAACTATGATCAAATAAATCCATGAACTGTCTCTAATCCTAGAAAGGTATGGTGCCTCTCTGGGCCAGAGTCTTGATCTGGAAGTGTAGCCACTAATATTTGAGGTATACTCCATATGATTTGGCTAGTTGTCTGCACTATAGTGCCTCCATAGCCTAGTTGGCCATGCATTCTAACTAGGTTTCCCTTTCTTGCAGTTGTTTTCTTAACATTTCATTCTCTGCTTCCAAGTGAGATCTTCTGATGGCTTCTATATGTCTTACAATGCTCAATTCCTTGCCCATTTCTCTCAACTTGTTTTCCATGTGCCCAATGTCTTCCACCCCTTTGGACTTTGCGATCTGCATCCATCTATGGCTCCTTACCCTTTCTTTTTCCAGTTCAAAGAAAAGTGGGACTGCAAACTTCTGTGGAATAATTTTTCCCCCTTCAAGAAGGTTGTAGTAAGAGCCTAAACTAGGCTGGGGGTCAGGTTCTAGTATCTCTACTACCTCATCCTTCTTCTGGGTCTGCTCTTCTGCCTTTTTCTCAAGTTTCTCAGTCTCCTGTAGCTTTGTCAAGGTCTCCTGTAGAGCGGTCTGTGCCTCCTGTAGGACTGTTTTAGAGTCCTGTAGTTTTATCCTTTCCTTCCAAGTGGAAGATCTAGGGCTTCCTCTTTCATAGGTAATGGGGGTTTTGGATGGAGATTCCTCCTTTTTGACAGTAGGATAATATTCAATGGTGATAGGCTCTTTTGAGGGTGGTTGTGGCTTCCCTATTTTTATCCTGGTGCTTTTTCGATCCCTGAAATACATGGATGGTTGCCTTTTTATTTTTTGTTTGGGCTTAACTGGGGTGCAAAGTGCAGCAAGAACAGCTGTTGCCTCCCTTTCTGGTGTTTTAGGAGACACTTCTGCCTTCTTTGCTTCTATTTCTTTTTCTTTTGTCTTTTCTGCCTCTGCTAGTTTTGTTTCTTCTATCCCTGTTTTAATTTCCTTCTCATCTTGTTTAGTTTCTGCCCTCTCTGCTTTAGCCTTGTTCTTCTCATATTTAGTCTTTTTCCTTTCTGTTTTAGTATTTTTCTCTTTTGTTCTAGGTTCCTTCTTCTTCTCTGCTTTGGTCTCTTTCTCCTCTGTTTCATGTTTTTCTTCCTCTGTTTGGGTTCCTTCCTTCCCTGTTTCAGGTTCCTCTTTCTCTGTTTGTGTTTTCTCTTCCTCTTTTTCGGTTTCCTCCTCATCTTCCCTATTTTGTTCTTCACCCTCACTTTCAGATGGACTGAGGTCATATGTGAGGGCTTTTACATCATCTTCCCTTGTCATATTTCTAAAACTCTCTGAGGCTATGGGTATTGTGGAGATGTGGAGGGCCTCTTCCACCAGCAGTTTAATTAGCCCATGGTGAGCCAATTGGTCTGGACCTCCTACCTTCAATTTAATGTTGGAATCTATTAGGGATTGGAGGAGAAAATAGGGAATACTGAGTTTTTAGGGTGCAGGAAGATCCATGCCATATCTTAACTCATGCAAAAGTCTGAATGGGACCCATAAACTATGTTGTACCTTCTTTCACGGGAGATGTATTTGATAATCTAATAACTGACCTCATCCCAAGGGTAAGGTATGCTTGTTCTCCTGATGCCATTTTTGTCCTCTACAAGATGCTCATTTGGCTAGAAGAAGGTTTTCTTGGCAACTTGACCCAATGGTTTTTCCTCCTTGCTCCAGGGTAGTCCAAGTGTGAGACTGGCAACCCTACTGATGAACTCTAGGGTGATTTCCATGGTGAGACCCCTGAAACTAACAGTGGCATGGGTTTCTGAGTGAGGTATCAAGGACAGGGAAAACTCCTGCGTTACTTCTTCATCATACCCATGAAGTTTTTCAAAGAATGACATCCAATTGGCTCTGGTAAAAAGGGCTACTACCTCAGGGTATTCATGTAGCCTGGATAAGTTTAGAGGTTCCTTCCACATAAATCCCCCTATCATTATGTTTAGAATCTTTAGAATGCCTCAGTTGGAGAAGGAGACAACAATTTTCAAAAACCAGTGAACAAAGGAAAAAACTATGTTTTTCTTTAAGAAATAGGCAGACTTTTTAATGCAATTTTTCTTTATTTCAGGCTTAATTCTTCCTAAAATTGCATCACTCCTTGTATATGTGAGTACCAAGGTGGAGAAGGAGACAATACTTCAGAAACAGAGAACAGATAAAAACTGTGTTTTTCTCTTAAGAAGCAGGCAGAACTTTTGAATGCAATTCCCCTTCCTTTTCAGGCTCAATTCTTTCTTAAATTCACATTACCCTTATATATATGAATATGCAAAGTGGGTTTGCACTGAGCCTACCTCTTCGAGCCCAAATTTGAATGAAAATGCCATTTTTTCTTCTGCAAGACTGCTCACTACCCCTCCTGTAGAAAGGGCTCTTGTAGGACTTGTTACTGCTAGTGTAGAACCCGATAATGTTCCTGTAGACCCCGATAAGCGGAGGAGTTCTGAAAATGACACAGAGCAATGGTTTTGAGGCTCTAGAGGTGGTAGGGAGCTCGCTGCAGTCAACGGCACGATGATAAAAATGGAAACAAAGGTGGTGAATAAGCTTGAGAGAGCGTACTTATGCTTACTGGAGAGGTTTTCGGCGACGAGGTGAGGTGGCAGAAAGGGTATGTTACCATTATTCAGACCGTTGGTACCGACTGTAGTGTCATCATGAGACTATATGCTTTCTACCCACAATCACTTCCCATAATTTGTGTTGGAGTTCAACATCCGCCACTACCTGTCTTTTTGGATTTTCTGTGAGTTGACTAGACACACGTGCAGTGTGATCTCCAGATGAGCACGATCGAACTGCACGAGGGTGGCTAATTAACTGGCAACCTTTCACGTTTAATCTTCAACCATTCCCTTTGTTTATGTAGTTTCAAATTATATAGATGCAATAGAGGAACGGGTTTAGACACTTACCTGCAAGTCGAAATGTTCGTGCTACAGTGCTGCTAAGCTTTGTTGTTGCTGCATGCTCAGACTCTGGTGCTGCATACCTGTATTCCTGCTACCATATGCTTGTGGCTTCTTGATATGTGGCTCAGTCACTTTGTACAGGTGCTCTCTAGCTAGATCTTGTTTCAAACATCTTCTGCATACCTGTTGCTGCACCTATTCTACTGTTGGAGCTTGATTTTTAAGGGAATCAGCTTCTACAAGAGTCCTACAGGATCTCCAGTAGCTGTTTCTCCCTCTAAGATTTTTAGTTGAGGCTTATGTAGGGGGTTGTGGGGAGGCTACTTGAAGAATTTGATGGCAATGGAGAAGTATCTGGCAGGCTATAGGTGAGTTGTAGGGGTACTATTTTTTTATTTCCTCGAGTTTTTTTGGAAAACAAGTTTCTGTGTTTTATTTGCAGGAAGGAAAGAAATGATTATCAATGAGGTGATGTAGGTGTGGGATGGAGGGTTAGGATGGTGGATGGTTGTAGGATGGTCTATAGGCTCTCTGTGAAAATTCCCAACTCTTCAATCATTTTTTTAGCTTCATTTCGAGCTCTCTATGATTTCTACAGGAGGCTCTTGTAGAACACGCAGGACTTCCTGTAGGATGCACAGTCCTTAGAAAAAAAACACCGAGAGATGGAAAAAAAAGAATTAGAAATGATGGAGAAGAGTCTAGAGGATATGTAATAAGCTTGGTGGTATGTCCCCTTGCTTCCTAGGGTCCATCTGTGACCTGCAATGCACTCAAAAAGTCAATTTTATCTTTTTCTGTTTTTCTCCCTTTTTTTTTTTTGAAAAGACAACTAGGGTGCCTCCAGGAGGTTTTCACCCTACCTGCCTACCCTAGGCGCCTCCAAGGGAGGTTTTCACCCAGGGATCTTTATTCTCTTCGTTTTTTTGTTTTCGTCGTCAGTGGGCTGCCCCAAAAGAGGTTTTCAGCCTAATGACGGGACTCAAGCACCTCATAGAGGTTTTCACTGGAGTTCTTATTATTTTTTTCTTATTTTTTATCTTTTTATTGAGTGGGTGGAGTGGAGGCAGAGACTTTCTCCACTACCAACACTGTTTTACTCAGATATTAAATAAATTCTTGCTTTGAGAGGGGCTTCTTGTAGATTTTCAACCTATGCCCATTGACAAGCATGGGGATGGCTTCCTCATCAATGGTCTTGATCAGAACTAAACCATTGTCATTACACTTTTCTACCATGTAGGGTTCCAACTATCTTGTCCACAGCTTGCCCTTGAAATCTTATACCTTGAGACATACAACAGTGCCCAATCTCCTTCTTGGAATTGCTTCTCTTTGATGTTTTTTTCATGCCATATCTTCTTCTGAAGCTGGATTACTTCTGTGTGGAGAAGGGCCCGCAATCTCTATTCATCCAATCCATTAAGCTGGAGTAGCCTTTCCGTTTGTGCATAGCTAAGATCTAGGTCCAGTTGTGTTGCCATCCTTAGTGTATTGTATTCAAACTCTATTGACAGCAAATCCTTCTTCCCATAGACTAGTTCATAGGGTGTGAATCCAGTGGTGGTCTTCCATGTGGTGTTGTAAGCCCAAGTGGCCTCAACCAATCGATCTGCCCAATCTTTCCTACTGCTGCTAACTACCTTTGTCAAAATTCCCTTTAAAGCTCTGTTGGTGACTTCCACCTATCCATTGGCTTGTGGAAGTCCTGTGCTTGATTTTATGATGTGTGAGCAGGACTTCAATCAAATTGGAGGTGAATTGACTGCCTTGATCAGTAACCAGTTCTCTTGGATACCCGGACTTATATAATATGTTCTCTCTTAAAAACTCAGCTACTTTTTCTTTTGTTGCTGCCTTGATTTCCTTTGTCTCTGCCCATTTTGTCAGATAATCGTTGCACACAATGATGTATTGTTTCTGGTTTGAAGGAGGGTTGATAGGACCCACAAAGTCCATGCCCCACTTCTCAAATGGCTCAAAAGTCACTTGAGGTTGTAGGGGCATCTCATCCTTTAGAGTAGGTTTCCCCATCCTTTGGAACCGATCACATTGGCTGATCTATCTCCTCACATCTTGATGAAGAGTGGGCCAATAGTATCCTGCTTGTAGAATTTTGAAGGCAGTCCTCTCTGTTGCAAAATGGCCTCCACAAGGCCCATCATGACAGGTCAGAAGAATGTAAAAAACTTCTTCCTCCCTGACACATCGTCTCAAAATCTGATCTGGGCCAAGTTTGAAGAGATTGCCCCCAACCCAAATGAAAGGGGAACTTTTCCTCATGATCTTGCTCTTCTCTTTTGAGGATAGGTATGGTGGGAACTGTGCTGAAACCAACTAATTTTCTATATCAGCAAACCATGAAGAGAGTACTAAGATAGAAAATAGGTGTTCATCTTGCATTTGATCATCCACCATTCCTTCCTCACCTGCAGGCATATTTACTCTAGACAAAAAGTCAGCAACAACATTTTCCTTACCAGGCTTATCAACAATGGTTAAATCATATTGCTGCAATAAAAGCAATCACCTAATGATGCAAGCATTTACATCTGGTTTGTTCATTAAATACCTAATTGCAGCATGATCAATGTGTACAAAGGTCTGAGAGCCTGTGATGTAATGTCTGAATTTATTTAAAGAATGGACTACAGCTAGAAGTTCCTTCTCAGTTACCGTATAGTTTAACTCTGCCTTTGACAAATTTTTGCTTAAAGTATATGGCATAAGGTAGCTTTTCATCAACTTGCCCTAAGGCTGCCCCTATTGCTTTGTTCGAGGCATCTGTGTAAATGTGGAACGGTAGGGCCCAGTTTGGACCTCTCAAAACTAGGGCAGTCACAAGTTTACTTTTCAAGGTATCTAGGGCTTCTTGGTAGTTGTCAGTCCATATGAACTCGACATCTTTTCCCAAATGACCAAACAATGGAGAGGCTAGCTTACTGAAATATTTAATGGATCTTTTGTAATATCCGGCTAAACCTAAGAAAGTTTGGACATCTCTCACCTTTTGAGGAGGTGAGACCCTTTGGATGATGGTTATTTTGTTGGGGTCCACCTACAATCCTTGCTGAGATATTGCATGACCTAGGACGGTCCCTTCAGTCATCAAGAATTCACATTTTTCCGGACTGAGGGACATGTTCATTTCAATACACTTGTCCAAAACTTTTCCCAGGTTAGATAAAGCTTCCTGAAAGTTAGAACCATTAGGGGTAAAATCATTCATATATATTTTCATTGCATCATGGTCCAGTTCAGAAAATATACTCAGTACGGCTCTCTGGAAAGTGGCGGGATAATTGCACAAACCAAAAGGAAGGACCCGATATGCAAAGGTACCCCAAGGACAAGTGAAAGTGGTCTTATCTTGTTCTTCTGGGCTGATTTGGATCTGATTGTACCCGTTGAACCCATCTAGGAAGGAGAAAAACCTTTTTCCCACCAGACCATCTAACACTTGATCTATGAAGGGCAAAGGAAAATGGTCATTTTTGGTGGCCTTGTTTAGTTTCCGATAATCAACATAGATTCTCCGCTTACCATTTTTCTTTGGAAACAACACCAAAGGAGATACCCATTCACTGTCGGAGATGGGGTAGATGAATCCTACATCCAGTAACTTTTGCAACTCTTCCTTAACATTGTCTTTAAGGGTTGGATTCACCCTCCTTTGAGGCTGCCTGACTGGTTTGCAATCTTCCTTAATGTAAATGTGATGAGTACAAACTGAAGGGTGCACTCCTTTCATCTCCTTATAGCTCCAGTTGAAGGCATCTAAATGTTTTCTCAATAAGCTACACAGTACCTTCTCCTGGGAGGTGGATAAGGATGAGTTGATTTTCAAGGTTCTTTCAGGGTCGAACTCTATAGCCTCTATACGAAGAGAGGTCGAGTCGGCCACACAGAGATCAGCTAAAGGATAGTCTAAGGTTTCTTTCACTTGCTCTTCCAATGGAAAACTTCTGGGGGGTGGATTCTGAATTAAGTTTTCAATGATATCATCCTCAGTTTGCGGTCCCCCCCCCCCATGGCAGTTTCAACTGCACACAGTGGTGCAAAATAGATTTCATCCTCATCTTCCTCCTCTAACCAGAGAGGTAGATCATGTTCTACCAAAGGTTGGGCAAGAGGGTATAGGACTAGCTGCTTGGACATATGCCCGTTCTTGATTTTCATTCCCAGCTTAGCCGCTGATGTAGGCATATGTAGTAGCCAACCAAGGTCTTCCCAGGATGAGAGGATACCCGGTGAGCTTTGCCTTCGTCTGGAGAACTAGGAAATCAGCAGGGTACTCCCAAGAATCAATGGAAACCATTACATCTTCCACCATCCCTTCAGGGGTCACGTGGAGCGGTCTGCTAACTGGAGTACTATTGTGGTCTTTTTCAGGGAGCCCTGGAGGTTAAGCTTGAGCATTGTGTCCTTTGTCATCACATTAATGGCATCCCCTAGATCAACTAGGGTATGGGGGATCATGGTGCCATTGATGTGGACATCAACTACTGGGCTTCCAGGGTCTAGATACTTCGGACAAATTACTTGCCCCAACATTAGGTTAGACAGTTGTCCTATGACATTGATGGTTGGGGCATCTCTCTTGCGCCGGCCTGGATGCTTGAAGCACTTCTCTTTGATCATCTTGTTGTATATAGGCACATCCTTTATGGCTTGGAGAAGTGGTATCTTTACACATGATTGTTTCAATTCTCCCAGAAGTTCAGTTTCTTCTGGGGTAGCCTGGGTTGTGCCGGATAATCTCTCAAGAAAGGATGGAATTTCTTTCAGTTCACTTTCCTCTTTATCTTCCTCATCCTCCTTAGGGGGAGGCTGGCTATCTGGGAGAACCTTCCCAGATCATAGGTTAATCTCCTGAATGTCCACAACATAGATTGAGCATGATGGTTCCCCACTATATACTTTCTGAGTCTGTCTGTTATTCGGGTTCAGGTTCGGTTGAGTAGGCATTTGGGGTTGCCTTGGTGGAGCAGGAGGCAATGGTTGAGGTGGAGCAGGTGGTGGAGGCAAAAGAGCAGGAGGAGAGTTGTACTGGGGCCTCCACCCCTGATGAGGTGCATTCCACTGAGGCTGTGGCTGAGCATAGGAGTGAAATGAATGAGCAGCTAGTTGAGCATGATATTGAGATGGATATGACCAAGAAGGAGGTGTGGACCAGGAACGATGAGCAGGGGGGCCCCAAGAAGGCATGGAAGTGGCTTAATTGGGGTTGTAGTATGCTTGGGATGTCCCTTGCATTCCCTGCTAGTAAGGTCTAGGTCCATGTGGCCTCCTTTGGTTTATGAAATAGAGTGGTCCAGTGGATCCTTCGGCCCCTTGGTATACAACTTTAAGTCTAGGCAAGGAAGGGCACTTATTTGTAGAATGATCTTCTTCACAGTCTGAACAAATCTCTATAGAGTTCAATGAACATTCGTTCCTAGGGTGCCTTCTGGTGCACCTAGGACAAAAAATGGCCAGTGCCCTCTCTGCCTCCTCTTGTTTCCTTTTGATATGCAAGGTATCCATTTGAATGGCAAGAGTTTGCAGCATCTCACTCTTGAAGTCTTCCAGCATGTTTCCAAATTCACCTTTGAGGGATGAACTGGATGGGGGGGTATTGGCTATGGGTTGACTCCCCCTACCTCTCTTTCTGGCTACCCTAGAATGGTTCCTAAACACAGTCTTGATGTCTTCATAAAGTAGTTCGTAGATGTGTCCCCCAGCCAATAAATGGAGGGTGTCTAGAAGGTCTTCCGGAATTCCTCTAAGCAGGACCAACTTCAGAGACTCGGGGTCAAGTGTGCACCTGGCCCCTTTATAACTGAGCTAGAATCTCTCTTCATAGTCCTCCAAGGATTCATCATTTCCCATGGTCATTCAGAAGATTTCTTCCTTGGTATCTTTTAACCTACAGTAGTCCTGATATTTATTATTAAAGACTTGCTGCGTCTGAGCCCAAGTTGTGATACTGTTGCCAGGTAACCCCATGAACCAGTGCAATGCTGCATCCTTGAGGGTAGAAGGAAATAGTTTTAACTTCTGCTCATCTTCTACATAGTCATAGGTTCGAGAGATAACAACAAATTCAAACAGAAAGGTGTCAGGATCTTTCGTAGTCAATCCATGGAAGTGAGGTAGGGCTGAAGGGCTTATGTTCTTCATTTTAGTGTCCACATTGGTCTCTCAGATGGGAAATTTACCCTCTACTCTTTCTCCATTCCCCCTAGCATTTCTATTTTCAGCCATTGTCTTACGAGGGATGGTTTCCTTCTCTTCTTCTCCTATAGGTTCTTCAAATATCTCAAGCTGTTCTCCTAAAGGATCTTCTAGATCACTGCCACCGAAGAAGAGAGAAGGGTGGATTTGTGATGTGGTGGGGGTGTTGGGTAGGAATTTCTCTGAATTATCTCTGTTCCTACGAGGCATGAAAAGAAATCTCTTTTTGGGTGATTTTTGTTTTTTCCGTTTGTACCTGCAAAACTGAAATTGATTGAACAATAATTGCAACTACTAAAATGAACTTGCTAAAAGAAAATTTGTATAATTGAAATGAAAGCAAGGAAATGACTAATCTACTTTTGCTGAAATGGAAATTGCAGAATTGTAATGACTAATCTACTTTTGATGAAATGGAAATTGCAGAACTGAAATGAAAGCAAAGAAATACAAGAATTGAAAGAAACAACTACTTAACAGAATGTTGCAGTAGAAAATAGAAGAAAAGTAGTAATCACAAAATACTCTGACACTTCCCCGGCAACTGTGCCAAAAAGTGGTGAGCACCAGTATTCCAGCAAGAATTCTGCAACTCCTGGGGCTTCTTACTTTACTTTTATCAACCTGGTAGTTCGTAACAAACTTGGAAGCGATGGTGCTGTATGCGCCAGTATTAGCTCTTACTGTAGGTTGTCACTTGGTCAGCTAGCACAAGATCACTAGGAGCTCAAGCCAACTTCTATGAATTTCTAGAAGAAGCTTTTAATTGTGATGAATGAAAGCTAACTCTACAGAGGCTATTCTACTTGCAAAAAGAGAAAGAAGACTGAAGTGTAAAGCAAACCCTAACAAACCCTAATTTTTCCAACTAACCCTACTTTTGCAGAGAGAGAGGTGAAAACGCATGAAATGAATGCCATTACCTACTGAGAGAGCATACTACATCTATTTAAGCTATTTCTAGAAGAAAATGAGAAAAGAACATCTTTTGGAATTTTTATGTATTTTATGTGAAATTGTTATGTATGTAATTTATCTGTCTGTGGCTGTGGCAGAGATTTGGTGGTGATGGAAGGCGACCTTGGGATTTGCAGAGGTGTAGGAAGGTGTGGAGGGGTCCTAAGAAGCCTCTGGTAACCTTCTGGAGACTTTCTCTGTGATCGAACTTCAAAAAGTCACTTTCAGGAAATTCTACAGGAGGCTGCAGGGGATCTACAAGAGGATCTACAGGAGGATGCCAAGAGTTGTTTTTAGAGGTTTTAAAAGTGGAAAAATGGTGCGAAAGGGTAGCTAAAGATTAAAAGGAGGTGTCAAGGTGTCTGAAGCTCATCAAGGAGGATTTGGGAAAGAAAATGATGGTTGGATTCATTCAAAGGATGAGAAGAAAGCTTATGAGATAAATGCAGAAATTAGGGTAGATTCGTGAAGGGTTGTGAATGACTTGTGAAACCTGTGAGAAAGGAGATGATGATGGTTGCTTTATTGATGTATTATGAGCAGAGGTGTATTGTAAGAGAGCTGCACATCTAAAGACTGAAACTGAGCAAGAAAAGAACTAGCTGTACTAAAAATCAAAACTGTATCTCGTGTTAACCTAAATTCTGACCTAGAAAAATAAAATGTTGAACAGTGCTTTCTAAATAGAAAAGCATAGAAAGAGATTTATTGCAAAAACATAAATGAGTATGGAAAAATGGATCGAAAGCAAAACATTAACCTTTGAATGAAACTGTAACACTAGATATTGCATGGAACAAGCAAAACTGTGTTTTTATTGCAACAAGCAGATCTTGACCTAAATTCATGGTCCCCAAAGGAGGAAAGGAGGTTAGGCTCTGTTGATGGCCTTTTTGTATCCTTCTCTTACCACTATTTAACCTACTTCAGCAACTGAAATGGAAATAGCTATGTAAACCAACAAAAGCAACCTATTCTAACCAAGGGAAAAATGAATTTATCTAACAGAAATTAATTCATGAACTGAAGAAAAAACATATAAGTACAAAGCAAGAGGTGTTGGGCAGCTTGGGTTGGGCCCTAACCCAAGAACTTTAGCCCTCTGAAAGAAATCAGTGTTGGCTCAAAAAATATTTCATCTCCATTATCAAAATAAAATTCGCATTACATCAATTGTTCACAAAAGTAAGCTCGAAAATGAGCTGAGCAAGAGCTGCAACAAAAATGCGAAAATTTGACTAACATCCAACTAAACTACTGAGCACCTAGGCCCTCCTATTTATACAACTAGAGCCTCCAACAGCTCCCCTAAAATCAAGGAGGCTTGGCTCCCAAGACTAGAGATAGACATCAGTTCTTCTTCACTTGCTCAGCTGCCCCTTTGATGCATCAATGTGGCTGCTTGTGCTTCGAGTTTTTTGAAGGAGGATTCGAGGTAGGGAGTCATAAATGAGGGGGACACCCTCCTACAAATCCTCTCTCTTATTTTCCTCAAATATTGACTACCAAACGCTCATTAATCCTTTGACTTTGTCTCAAAATTGACTAAAAATCTGCATAAAGCACACATTAGACTTCATGGCATAATGACTAATCCAATTCACTCTATTAGCATAAAAATAATAAAAAACATGTAATAAACTAATGAGAATGGTGGATTAAGTTGAGTTAAGAGGCAAAATGAGCCCATATAATTACCCATTTATGGGGCTCATCATTGGTGCACACATGAAATTATTAATGAGCTGCTGGGTTTCCTTAGGTAACCTCTCAAATAGAGAACTAGCGACCAAGTCCTCAAAGAATGCACGGTTCATGCAGACTAGAGAACACGACACATAAACTCTCAGAATGCAAAGTGTCTCTCGTTGGAAGACGATCTGTAATTTAAGGCAAATTCGAATTTGAATTCAACTATTCCCCTCGAAAGCCACTCATAAACGCTAGATTTGTGGTAGATTTTCAAAGATCTCACTCTTAAATTCAGCCTTAAATGCCACCCCCCACTCCTCTTAGTTGTTTTCTAACTGTCAAATCATGAACAGTGACGGTAACGGTCACTTTCTGGCTACCCTGCGCGGTCTATTGTCCTTTAGCGCAGCTCCCTTTGCGCGTCTGCTGAGACTGTGACACTTGTCTATCCCGCGCAGGCCCCTCATCACGTAGCTCTACAATCCAGAAAGTTGATCCAGGTGGATATTGGTGGCCATCCGCCTATTCCACTTGGACCCCCACCATTGTTTCTTTTAGTTTTTCAGTTTCCTTAATTATAGCACAATTTATTATTTTTGGCAATTTTCGGGTCCTGAACATTCGGAGCAGTTTTGAGGTCCTAAACGATGTTTTTTGGGAAAACCGAGAGCAACATGACTCATAGTTTGATGTTGCTCACTCAAAATTTGTAGTCCTCGGATAGATCTTTCTAATGAGGTATTGTGCGCGTCAAACGGATATCGTATACCAAAGTTACAATGCATTGAATTCATTCCCCAATGAATTCAATGCGTATGCTCTCACGAAGTAAATTGCTTTCGGCACATCCCTCCCAACAGTCCATTCGATGGTGTTTCTGTTGATATTTGAATCAAATGACCGCTCAGTGATATCAAACTGGCTCGTCTTGTCCTTCTTGAGATCGTCATCAGTCTTCCTTCCTTGTCTATCCACTTGACTCACGGGAGCGAAACACAGCTTCACCTTCACAGTGTTGTATTATGAATCCACCCATGGTGATGATAATTCTTTTACCCACCATGACACCACCAGCTGGTCTCTCCCTGCCGTGGCAGCTGCAATATTAAAGTTTAAACTAAGTATCAAGTATCTAACAAAGTGAGTCTAATAATTTGAATAAAAAGCCAATTAACTCAACTAGTTCCAATTCAAATTCTTTAAATTAAACACACTGGGTTTACAACATCCATAATCTACCTCATCTTTTAGATTTCTCCTAAACTTTTGCTTCAAAAATGATATTAATTTAAATGAAGTTAATGCTTGTTACCATTGGGCACTATTGTTGTTGATGAATTGATAGTTGCTATGACTTCGAGAGTATTAGGCAAGGAAGAGAAGTGCGCCCCTGCACTAGCCCATGCCACTGAACACATAATCACCACTATATGCCACAGTACAAATTCAACCACAGAGCTCATTTCTGCATAAAAATAACCCATCACTTCAAATTAAACCAGATGCTTTGTGATAAAGCTGAAAACCAAAAAAGTGAACTGTGTGGTTGCTTACGTAACGGCAGAACAAAATCCGTACGGAACAGGTTGCAAAAAATCCAACTGTCGCTGCCTGCAAAAGAGAAATGAAGGTTGATGTCTTTCTAAGAGAGATGAAGCCCTCGGATCCCATTTCATTTCCGCCCCTTCAGACGACCAAGATTCTTTTGAATAGTTGACTCGAGAGTCGGAATTGTGAGGACAAATGACTCTATCCACACCCAAAGGCCGCCTGGACACTCCTTGGCGTGGTGCGCCGCGAAGAGAATACGCCGAGAAAGGAAATGAAAGGCTAAAACTCGCCAGTTACCAACGGCTCTAAACGTGCCAATTCAGATCCAATTACTTGACATCTGAAATAATCCTAATCCTTTGGATACAATCTGCATTCGACTTCTTTAGTGAAGGGAAAAATCCTGTGAAGATGTTCCCACTCTGAGGCAGAAACCCTCACAGTGCGCACGACTAAAAAGCAGATATAGTGCCGTGTGACGTCGATATGATATTTGCAACTCTTAATAAAGTGATATGTCACTAATTGTGCATGGACTTATAAGTGAGATGGGTATATACTCTTATCAGAATTAATAATACGTTATATTACTTTTGTGGTTAGCAGAGTCAATACACAGTAGTTTTCTCCTGTCTTTTTGAGGGTTTTCATTTAAATTTGTTTTAAATTTTATAAAATTTGTTTGGAACTAAAATTTGTAAAATCTGAATATTTTACAATGGGTAGTTTTCAATATGGGTTGGTTGGACAATTACATTGGTTGGTTCTAAAAGTCGATCAAATCTTAATGATGTAATGAAGGATATTTTTATTTTATTTATATATATTTAAATAAAAAATAAATTAGAATATTTTAAAAAAATCAGTTTTAAAATTATCTATATATTTAAATATATTTTAAATAAAATAAAAATATAATATAATAAAAATTTGTTTAACCAAATTCAAATAAAAAACTTCAAAACTTAAAATAATTAACATCTAAAAATATGAATTTTTAAACATTCTATTCAATTATATCATAATACTATACATGATTATTTGAATAAATATGTTTCTTAGAAGCCTTGACATCTTCATTAAGTGACAATGAACCATGAAAAAAAATGTAAGTTTTGATGAATTCGAAGATCTAGAATTTTCATAAACCAATTTTATTTTTTTTTTTCATGCAAAGTTAGAGAAGAACCAAATTTATAAAAGCGAGAATGGAAGTGGGTTCCTTCCCAAGAATTTGACTAGCATGCAATTGAAAAGCTATTTTGCACATACAAAGTATCATTTGAAAAGCTATTTTGGCACATATAGAGTATCAATGATGATGGTTGTGAATATCATTTGCAGTTTTATTGACTTACTTCTGCTCAATTACAAAGATTTATGAAGGAAAAAGTGTGTGAAACAATCCTGCATTGGAAATCATACATAGAGATAGTACAGACACATGACTATTAAGGGTGGAAAATTTGTGAGTAGAAGTTGTTATTCAAGATTGAAAAGTTGGTTAGGGTGTTCTCAATGATTATACTAAGCTTTATACTAAGTTTTAGGATACTCAAATTCACTCAAAAAAGAAGAAATCATGGATTGGGTCACCTATGTATTTAACTCTCCAAAAACAAATTCACATGTCAAAAACTCAATGGGGAGTCATGGAACTCAGCTTAGCAATGTTGGTCATATTGATATGTGCTAGGAAAGCAACATAAGCAATGGGAAAGGTAATCACCAAGGCATTGTAGAATAATGAAGGGATTTCTATTAAAGTTATGCTAGCTAGTTACTAGGCATGAGAATTTATGGAGACACTGAGCCTAATGGAAAAATGTGTTCTCTATTGTTTTTGTAATTGTGAAAGAGAGTTGCCTTCAACTATCTTTAATTTTCAATGCTGGCAATTTTGTCCTTATGTATCATGGCTTAGCTAGTGGGTTGCCAACTATAAAAAGAAGGGTGTAGTCGATCCGATGATTAGGTGGAAAAGGATCCTTCTTAGATTGGTTTCTGGTAGTAGGTAATTTTATATAAATACTTCCATTTTTAAATTTACAATGTGATGTTTAATTGATGTTATTGAAAGTTTCTCTTGGTTGTGTATATAACTTTCTATTTATTGAATTATGAATTTGGTTGTTCATGTACATGGTGCAATACATTAGTGATGTCTTTCTTAAGGCGATTCTTCCACAAGATATTAAAAGGAACCCTTATGCCTAATTTTGGATGCCCACAACCAATGGAAATATGCCAAGTCACCACCCCTTGCAATTTTAGCCCACCAACCAGGGTCATCAACTTCAAATTCAATTTTCTCTCAAACCAAGATGAACTAGATGGCATGTCACATATGATTGAAAACGTATTTATGAGGATAATTCAATAACGTGGATCTCCAAACCAACCTCAAATATTTTCCACTTCAAAAAACCTTGACAAAGTTGAGGTATGTCCTTAGTCCATAGAACCCAAACCCTAGGACCTTGGTTTTCAACCACCCAAAAGTGGAGCTTCGAACTTGATGTAATACAGATAATTATAAGAAGCGTTCATTATCAATTTGACATCAATGAATGGTGTTTTAGTCAAATTCAAACCCAGTCAAACCCCATGGTTAACATCAATGACAACATCATCCAACAATCTCCCCCTTTAACTTTGATTGCAGCACACGTACTCCTTCCGTAAGTACAACTCTACCTGACTTCATGCTTCCATCTGCTTCTCGATATTTCTCTCCCCCTTTAACACCAATGGCAAAGGGTGACCCCCCTGATAAGTTTCCTACTTCCTGCAAACCTTTAACATGTATGTGCTCCCCCTAACAAGAAGCCTTCTTCTAATAATTTGTCAATAGTGATCACTGTGGACATGTAATCATTTAACTATTCTTCTCTTCCTGAACCTGCTATGGACTTGACATGTCTAACTTGAAGCTACTATTCTTCCCATAATGTTTCATATCTGTCAACTGTAGACCTATCAATAGATAGATCTTCAAGAATGTGCCACATACTATTGCATGAACTCCCCCTCTTCAAAATTCAAGGAGTCAATAAGTTGAGGTATTCAAAATAATGTATCACCCAACTCTTCAGCTAAACCTTCTTGACTTTTTTCATCATCCAATATTCTTGTTGATTCATCATGACCTTTTTCGATTATGAAACCTGAAAGCATGACTGTTGATACATTCTTATCTGCTTGATCTTCTTGTACCTATTTTCTTCTCCAAACCTTATTATACCTTATATTAGGTTTGTCCATAATGGAGGATTCCATCTTGTATCTAAAATCTTGAGCTATGTTCCCATAGTTATGCCATTTGTAGTATTCAATGTTTGGCCTTGCTGACAAAATAATTGTGGAACTTGTCTCATGATCGTGCAAACTTGCTTCTAAGGTTTTGTGGATGATAATTGTAACTGTCAAAAGCTTTACAATCCCTAGCCATATGTATATAGTTAGTACATAAAAAGAAAAAAGTATTAAATGATTGAGCATACTTGGATGATTCATTCTTGTTAGGAGGCGACGGTCTTTGATAATTGTACTTGTCAATAACTTCATAATCCCTAGCCATATGTCCATAGTTAGTACATGAAAAACAATAACCATGAAATGAATGTACTTGGATGATCTTCCATACTCATTCTTCTTCAGAGGTGGTGTCATAGCCTTTTTTTGTCCTTTGTCCTTGATAGCTTCTGTATTGTTCTTTGAAGCTGCAATCTTCTTTGGTCCTTCACTTTGAACAATCTTCTCCTTATCCTAAGTTTGGGAAGTCTTGGAGCTTGTGCCTTCGTCACATGGAGCCTTACCTGCTCTTTTTGTGTTCATATTCAACTCAGCCAATTCTTGATATTTTCTATCAAAATCCTACAAGTGTTCCTTTTTCCAACCTTTGAACTTTTTTATTTCATTAAGATTTGTGTCAAGTTCTTCTTTCTTTTAGGAAAGGTCTTCTTGAAAAAACTTTTCAAGATTTATCTTCTTCTTTCATCTTCTTCTATTTGTAGCTTTAGAAGAGTGACCATTATTGCTTCTCTATTGATAACTTGTATATGTTCCTTCTACCTTCCATTTTCCTTCCTGCACTTATTTATTTCTACAACAAATACAGTATCCAGTTCCCTTTTCTTTTGATCCAATTCA